>JAUBNY010000119.1:273683-284843 GCA_032275445.1 Crypturellus soui | reverse complement strand
CATTACCAGAGTAATATATTCAAATTAAAATAATTTAATAGAAATTAAAATCCATTTTCTTCTTTAAGATCAATATGGAAGAGAGGGGTTTTTTTTTTGATCTAAGTAATTAAGCATATATTTCTCATTTGGTCAATCAAAATTGCAATTTACTTAGTGCATACATTTAAGTTGATGTGTATATTTTTAATTAATGTTATGTACATTTTATAGATCGGTCCTCTGACTGTTCTCCCAGAGAATATATTAGCTAAAGATGGAGACACAGGTATAAATGAAAAAGTACTTTACAGCATCAAGCTAGGTAAGATCCTTTATTTTCTTCTGTGCACATGCATTCAAGATGTTCCTTGTTATGTCTGTCATGCTGAAGTGCAGTGTACAGCCAGTCAGTGTCCCAGTCTCATACATCTTCACTACACTACTGCTTTGCAAACTGAATCACTTCAGTTTCTGTGACTATAGAAAGGCCTCAAGGTTTCAGAAGGGTGTAGATATTTTTAGCATCCCCCAAATAAACAGTTATTGACTCAAAGTGCAATAGAGTCAACATAGTGATTTCTACTTGATCAAGGGATTTCAGTTCAGTCTGGAGAGACTAATTAGTCTCTGGAGAGACTAATTCCATGGGGAGATAGACCTTCTTCTGACAGGGACACTGAAAACCCATGAGATGCTTAGTTTGAGAGCCCGTGTTAATGAATTTCCTAAGAATCATTTCAAAGACAAAATATTGGGGATCTGGAATGTCTGGTAATTTTTATTGTGGCTGAGGTGATACCAGTCATACAAAGGACAAATCAAGTTTACAGTTGTGGTTCAATCTCCCTAACCCATTCTGGTTTGCTGGTTTTCAGTGAACCCTGCAGTCTACAGCAACACTTTTTCAATCGATGCAGACAGTGGAGTACTACAAGTAAATACTGCAATTGACAGAGAAGAATGTCCATATCTTCTTGTTGGCATTCAGGTAGTGATAATTTTGCAGCTCATTGTGTTACTGTAGTCTAAATTTCATTATCTCATGTCAGAATCTATGTTTAGTATTAATAGTTTAGATTAGTAGTAAAATAGTATTAATGCTACTTATTATATTTTTTTCATAGTAGTGGTAAGGGGCAATTGCTACCAATATTCCATTGTGCTGGTCATTTAAAACATAGAATAAAGGAAAATTTATTTATAGAATAAAGGAAAACATAGAATAAAGGAAAAATGTGTCATGTCATATCATTGTACTAAGGTAGAATGGCTCAATGTTATAATGATACATAATTTACACCTATAAACTCTGTTTTCTAGGCGGCTCAGCAGGACAATAATCTTAAAACAGCTGATGCAGTAGTGCTGGTTTCTATTGAAGATGTGAATGACAATCCTCCAGTATTTTCACAATCAAATTACAATGTCTCAATCCTAGAAAACTTCCCAGATGGGATGGAAGTTCTTCAAGTAACAGCTATTGACAAAGATGAGGTAAAATTATAATATGGCTATGGTTGCAAATGTTACACTTCTGTAAGATATGACAAAATGCATTTTGCTTTATATAGGCATAGTGAATAGTACTGTAGATTTTTTTTTTTTCTGATTTCCTCAATTTGATTAAGCAAAACACACTGAATTTCACTTCTTTGGCGGGGAGGTTATGGCAGCCAGAGATTGAATTTTGGCTGTCTTTGAAGCTTTTCCAGATTGCCGAAGTTCCTGAACATGGAAATGCAGAAGTGCAAAATGGACACAAAGTTTTTAGTGTCCCTCAGCCTGTGTTGCTCGCTCCTCTCTCTTTCTGTGGAAATCAAAATTTTAATTAAACTAGAAGGTTAAATGCTTTCCCACATGAAAACTGAAAAGAAAATTTCCTAGGAGACTAGCTCAATAACTGTCTTACTTAATCACACGTATCATTACTGTTTGCAGGGAGGCTTCCAGGGAACATTCATTCTTTCCCCAGCTGACAGTCCCTTCCAGCTAAGTGAAGCCGGGATCCTAACTGTGAAGAACTCCACACTGTTAGACAGGGAGAAGATTCCATCCATTCACCTGCAGGTATTAAAAATAAGCCCGCTCTTTTCCAAAAGTAGACTGGGATAAGCAGATGATATCCTGTCTGTCCTGAAGAGAGGCTGGCCAAATTCTGAATCATAGTGATATATATTAGAAGCAACTTACTTGAAGAATCATATCCAGGATTTTGTGTTAGAGTTGTCTGGAAGAAAACACTTCTAAAGTGATGCTTTTTACTCAGCTTCTAAAAATATTCTGAGCTTCTTACTGTTTATAGAACACACCCTTGAAAACATTGTAATTTTGCTGCATCATTTTTGAAGGTTGCTGCTAGAGATCACTTGCCACCTCACTATGAGGGGCAGTCTGCAATCAATATATTGTTGCTGGATGAAAATGACAACTCCCCCACCTTTACAGGCACACCATATCAACGGGAGATTTTCATCAACATGACCGCAGGAATGTCCATTCTCCAGGTACTAGAAGTACTAAGTAAATGTGACATTTTTGCGTGAGTTGAATTGTGTGCCTGAGTCCTTGCTCAGTCCTTTCAGCTTGTGTTATACCATGGTAAAGATTTTTGAAAGGCTGCTGAAGCATTGTAGGTGATTTTTAGATAAAGTATATTTTTCATAATATAGAAAATTAGTTAACCAAATAAACCAGGAAACCAATAGAAAAATGACTTCAGGAACTTACCTGAGACATACAAAGAGTCACTGTCAAAATTCCTACCCAGGCACAATGAGTTAATCGTTCCTGCTGTAATTTCTTGAATAACCTACCTTCACTGACTCTAGAATCACTATGAAACAAGCCTTCAGAGGCTTGGATGCCTTGCTGCATCCAAGGACAAACATTCTAACTTAGATTTAATCCAGGAATCATATAGGAAATAGAGAGTCAGTCAGTTAAAGGTATAATAAAAATGCTATGACTATATTTGCCATTTTTAATAATGCCAGACCTATTGTTGCTGTATTTATTTTATATGTGTGTGTTTTTTTTCTCTCCAGGTTGCCGCTGATGATCCAGATGATGGTGTAAATGGAGAGATAAGGTTTATCTTAGCAGGTGGCAATGAAGATGGACATTTTGAATTGAATACATCCACAGGACAAATCAGTTTAAAAACAGTGATCCCATTAGGAGTCAACCAAGTTAAGAATTTTGTCTTGTGGATTACAGCTACGGATGGTAAGAAGATTTTAGTACAGGTCAACACAGCTATCTCCTTTATAGTTCTTATTTATTTTTGTTTTTACTTAAAGGAATACTGTCAAAATAAAAAGGCTCCCATATTTCCTTTAAAAAATAGCATGTAGGTTCATCTGCTCTTATGTGTTGAAGAAGACTGCTGTCTCATTCATCCAAAGTAATAATTGTATATCTGATAAAACTCCCCTTCCTGCTCTTGCTGCTATGTCATATATAAGTTTTCTAATTTTCCACTATTCTTTAACTTAATTATTGTCTCATGCTGCTGCACATGGTAGCACACCCAGATTCAGGTGCACCTGTGGTAATAATTAATTCAATATACAATACTTTCCTTTAAGAAAGTTTCTTTGCTTGTTTTAAAAGAGCAGCAGTCAACTCGGTGAAAATTCATGATCCAAAAAAGGACAGAGATAAATGCATGGCGTGGTAGAAGTGGTATCACATTCCTAGTATCACGACCATCCAAAATGTTTTTCAGTGTTTTGATTTTTCCCTATATAATTTGCTCAGTATGAGCTCTGTGTCTCTAAATCAAAGTTACAAAAATGATGCACCAACTCGTCCTTTGACTGTTTGCTGTGCCAAAAGGATAGTATGTTCTTCACATTCATGCAGGACACTCAGCACTTGAAATTCTGGTCTTAGAATCTCTCAGCAGTATCAAAATAGTGGCAGTAACAATAATAAAATATCAGTGGAAAAGTATAAATTTCAGGCAGAAGGTATTTTGTAGATCAGCTGCAATATTGTTTTGCTTGCAGGTGGGATGATTCCAAGAAGTTCGTCAGTTCCTGTAGAAGTCTTTGCAGTTGGAGATTCCCGACCTCAGTTTGTTCACAAAGTGTATAATGCATCTGTGGAAGAAGAACAGGCCAACCGTGTTGAAGTAGCAAGAGTAAGAACAACTTTATTTTATCTCCTGTGTAGGAAATGACAGCTATAAGAATCCCATTTAAAAAAAAAAAGTGTTCTAAATATATTTCCCTGAGTAGAATAGGGGTAACTAGATGTTTTATTTTCCTTTCTGCATATTAACTTTTACCTATATTGCATACTGATCATGCCACTCAGGTGAAATATATCACCCCGTGATATATATCGTGAAATATATCACCTCCTTTCTCTCTATTGCAAACCCTTAAACAGTATCTGCTACTGTTTTAACACAGAAACACAGAACTGCTTGAGAAAGTAAACTTTTATGCTTAGCCCTTTGTTGACTTTGGACATCCCCCAAAGCCCAAACTCTAAGAGAGAAAATATTTACTCATGTGGTTATAAATCTAAAATTATGTGACACAATAGCTAGAAAACTGAAACTTACCATTAGGGAACTGACAAAAAGGCTGGCTCTGTGGTGACTCTGGAATTTGCTTCCCATTTTGATCCAAAAATGCTCAGACAAATTGGCCACCAGAATGCACTGTGAAAGCACCTTCTTAGAGGCGATGCTGAAAATAGAAAAAGGTTTTCTACTAAAGCAGAAGGAATATAATAGGATTTAGTGATTGCCTGAGTTCACTTTTTCCACTGTTTTTTTTTTTTTTTTGTAAAGAAAGACAGCACCAAATATTAAAATACAGAAATACAATATAGAAAAAGTTATTTTTACTATGTATTATATATATTTACATACCTGTATTAGTGATGTTTCAATAAGAGGCAATGATTTTATATGTATTGTGACTTAATTCTCACTACTCATAAAAGTAAAATAATTAGTAAAGTGAGTTGGGACATAGTTAAAAGTATTACTATTTTTCTGGGTAGTGCATTATTGTCTTGAATTTTTTTATGATATTCTCTGTCTTACACAGGTAGAATTTGAGTCTTTAAACCCTCATATACCAGTTACACTGCAAGTGCTGACAGAATCAGCTACATTTGACATTGATGTCAATGGAATCATCTGGACAAAAACCAAATTGGACTATGAGTCCCAGAAAAATTACACCCTAAATATTTCCTTGTCAGATGGAAAGGCTGAAGACTATGCTACTGTGTTTATCACAGTTACAGATGTCAATGACAACAGTCCTGTGTTTGGTGTAACCAGCACTACCATTAATATGCTGGAGGATGTGCCAGTTGGAACGGCTCTTATCAACGTGTCGGCTACTGATGCGGATGAGGGTTTTAATGGATTTGTGGTTTATATTCTGAAAGGTGGAGAGGGAAAAATGGATATTGACTCATCAGGATTAATTTTGCTGGAGAAGGAACTGGACAGAGAAACACAAGAAATCTATAACTTAACTGTTATTGCCAGTGACCAAGGTCAACCCGTGCTCTCTACAGCTCTCAACCTGACAGTCATTGTGGATGATGTGAATGACAATCCTCCGGTCTTCGGGTCAAGCAGATATGAAGTGGATGTCTTTGAAAATGAAGTGCTCGGGAGCGCACTACTGACGCTATCTGCTACGGATCTGGATGCTGGGGCCAACGCTCTGGTGAAGTACAGGATCATCAGCCAGCGCCCTCCCACCTCCTTGCCTGTGTTTCGTGTCAATTTGACCACAGGCCAGCTCAGCCTGAGCCAGCAACTGGATTATGAAACCATAAAACAATATGAATTAGAAGTTGAGGCGTCAGATGGAGGGCAGCCAAGTCTCAACACTACCACAGCTGTTGTCCTCCATGTACTAGACGTCAACGATAATCCACCAGAGTTTAACCAGGCAGCTTATGATGTGTTTGTTTTTGAGAACATACAAAAAGGTAGCCCTATCTACACATTCAGTATTACTGACAAGGATGAGGTATGTATTAAAATGATCTTATTTATCAACATGGTGTGGTTTCCTCCATTAGTTTAATCTATATAAAACAAAGCATGGTAGGAGATGGGCAAAGGAAGATATTTAAATATTTGGCAATAAATACGTTCTTGGGTAAACTTCCTTTACCCAAGGATTTAAGAATAAATTTCATTTTATTCCCAGTGGACATCTGCAAAATAGTTACCTGGCTACATCAGAAAAGCTGGAGACTTTTGATGCTTCAGTTTGTAGCTATTTCCTCTAGTTCTGTAGGTGGCCACCACTGAAAAGAGGCCAGCCCCATCCTCCTCACTGCCTCCCATAGGCATATGCATATGGGATGAATGCATGTATGTCACACCAGATAGATTGTTATTATTGCTTATAATGTCAAATAATTAACACTGTTTTAATGCAGTTGATTTTTTGCTTCTGTATGAGAATATTTGATAGTATATTTCTGTAATGCAATCAACCTGCCTATAGTATCAGTTTAATCAGGGAGAAAGAAGTTGTAAAGCCAATATAGTCTGGTTTTCTTTAATAGAAAATGAAACAATTCCACTCCACTTCATATAAAGTTGTTTCTTTCTTCTCTTGTCTTATAAAGAAGTCTTATATGTAGCCATGGCAGTGGGGAACTGGTTTGGAGTTAAGTGATTTCTGTTTTTTCATATATATATCCTGTCAATTTTAAAGAAGCATAAAAGCTTATTGCAGTTCACACTGTACTGAGCTTTGTGTTGCTGCTCTCTACACCATGGGAACTGGTCTTAGAGAGTTTTAGGGAAAGAATAGGTAGGTCCAAAATAGGAAAGAGTTTCCATATGCCCCAATTTTACTTTGCCAAAGAAGTCCTTTAATCCCATAGCTTTGTTCAGTCTTGCAAAACCCTTGTGCTTCAAGAATGAAAGTCCTATAGAAACATCATGTCTCGTAATAGATACTTTGTTGTTGTCATCATTAATCTTAAGTATTCATCATCTTTAATGTTAAATAAACTGTGTTTTCTCTTTAGGCAGGCTTTTCTCAGGGACACTTTGTTCATAATGGTACTTTGTTTACTGTGGATGTCCCCGGAGTACTTTCATTAAGGAATGACACGGAACTGGACAGGGAGACTGCACCTGGATTTACTTTACAAGTAATTTGGGGGCAGATTTGCTGCTCTGGCCCATTTCTACTTTGTTGCCCCCAACTCCTTTTTTTGTATATTCATTAGCTAGTTGCAATGACAATACGTTCAAATAACACACCATTTCCATTTCTTGCTTTGATAGGTGTGGGCTGTTGATGCTGAAATAAATGGGCTTAATTCAAGTGCCTTGTTCCATATCACAGTCCTGGATGTCAATGATAACAACCCTGAGTTTCAGATGCTGCCATACAGTTTTGAAGTCCTGGAGGGAGATTACTTATTGGGTGCTCCTGCTGTAGTTGGACATGCAGTTGCCGATGATTTGGATGAGGGAGAGAACGCACGAATTACCTATTACTTATCAGCTGTGGATGGAGATAATCCATATGGCATCCAACAGGTAATATTTTGGATATGCTGAAAATGGTATCTAGACACTGTTTTTCTCAAGGTTACTTGACAGAATTATTCTCATCCAGCAGAAAGAATAATCATCATAACCATTGTAGAATACATGGAATCAAAAGCAACACTCAGACTGCAGTCTAGAAATATAGTTCCAGGTCCAAAGGCAAAGCAATATTGGTCACATATTGCTCTGAATCCGAACTATGTTGGTCTAAAAGACAACAGAAGATTTCAATCCCTCATCTCTTTTGAGAGCTCAGTTTACAGGAGCGTCATCAAAATGGTTAATTCACCGATTGCCTTTTCTAGGATGGAACCATCTTGGTTAATGGCTTCGTAGACCGAGAAGCCAAAGAGAAGTATGAGCTGCTGCTGGTGGCATCAGATAATGGAGTACCTCAGAGGCAGGTAACAGAGACTGTCACATGATTCTTGTATTAGCATTCTCTTATTCATAAATGTGAGTGTTTTGTGCATTTTCTCTCATGTTTTTCTCCTGCCATCCATCCAGAACTTCACATACGTCAGCATTCAAGTATTAGATGTGAATGATAACCCTCCTCTGTTCACGAAAGCACAATACTCAGCCACAGTGCGTGTAGCAACAGCAAAAGAAGGATTTTCTGTACTGTCTGTGTCTGCTACTGACCTCGATGTGGGGAACAATTCTGTGATTTCATACAGGTAAATTTCCGTGCGATTAGTATCTTCTGTTAATGAAACTGAAGAGCATCTTGATTTCTCAACTGGTCACAAGAAGAAAGATAGGACCTATTCATAGATAATTTACAAGTGCTGTAATCATTAATCATTTTGAAAATTAGGGAAAAAAAAGTGGTATTTTTAAACAGTGTTTTATAGCTTATCAAATAATGGTTATTCCATTAATAAAAGCAAAAGGAACCAAATGCCAAGACTTGTTTGTAATTCTGAAATTTTGTATAGAATGTTGGATGTTTCTGAGCAGGGAGTAAGATAATCTCAAAGAATGACTATTATTCTATTCACACATCATTTGCTTGCTAGGAAGAGGGGATCAAGAAATACTAAGTTTCATTAAAGGCTACGGATAAAAGTTAATTGAAGAAGGTTTTAAATGAGACTTGTATCATGGAAAATATTTGTGATTTAAATCTTGTGATTTAAAGTGTATAGATTGAGAAGATAGATGAATGAGTCAGAAAACTGTGAATATTTTAAAATAGTGTATGGAAAGAGATTATTTTTAGCTGAGGTGACATTCTAATTAAACATATTATTTGTTCTTATGAGAAATACACTTTCCTGCAGAAATTGTGCACAGAAAGTATGCAGAATTCTAGGAATTGGCAGGACTGCAGTCTTCAAATGAGTGTTATTTTCATTTCTTATAACACTGAACTATTAGTAGTTGAGAGTGCCGTACCTGCCTTTTGTTTGAGGAAAAACAAACAATTACAATATATGGATCCAGAAGACATGAATACTGTCTTTTTTCAGGATGGAAGGCAGGCTTGGAAATACGCTTAGGCTAATGATACAACAATTAAAATATATTTATTAACAATTGTTTATAAATCGGTAAATACTATTTGTTGGGTGCTTGTTACAGTAGTTTTAACAGTAAGTAGAGGGTACTTCCTATGTCATTAATATGAATGTTATACTGATTTCTCTCCAACAGTTTTATGAACCATTCTGATGATTTCCATATAAATAACCATACTGGAGAAATTACTCTTAGCAATAATTTGGCCCATATTACAGCTGATACAATCGTTACACTGACAGTTGTTGCTGCTGACCATGGAGTTCCTCAGCTCACATCAAATGGTAAGAGATCTTCTCATCCTTTTTTTCTTTCGTAATAATAGTATCCAAAAGCAGTGGCAACTTCCATAGTCTTGTAACCTATACAAATATTGAAAATTTAAATGAATTCCCGCACAGTTAAATCAAACTGAATTATGGATAAAATCCCTCTTAAGTTTCAGCAACGATGAGCGTTTATTTGGTTGTGGCATTCAAGTGGCAAGTGGCCCTGACAGAATTTGCATGTAGGCAGTTTAATATACATCCTTTCCTTTTTATTTACAAAACTATTCTGCTTAAGACTTCGGTTCTTCAGATCCTAAGAAGGGTATGAACTGAGAAATGGAAAGCGATTGCAGATCTTCTAGACTTCAAATTGCTGATCCTTGCTCACCTGTTGGA
Organism: Crypturellus soui; assembly: GCA_032275445.1. Taxonomy (NCBI): domain Eukaryota; kingdom Metazoa; phylum Chordata; class Aves; order Tinamiformes; family Tinamidae; genus Crypturellus; species Crypturellus soui. Next base: position 275,111 of record JAUBNY010000119.1, on the reverse strand, counting down.
TCGGAGCAACATTGATGTAGTCAGTGAAGTTGGCTTATTCTGTAATGTTAGCTACATATAAAAGTCTTTTTAGGTGTTTTAGGTGTTACATCTTATTCCTTAACACTATTGATTTTTTTTGCTTTTAGCTCCTCTGTACTACATGCCAATTCTTGCCAATTTCTATTAGTTCTTTAAAACTTAGAGAAATACAGCACAGGTCATGATTATTTTAACAGTCATTTCACTGCTTTTAATTTGTTTTCTCTCACTAGCCTCTGTCACTATCTACTTGCTGGTAAACGACACTGACTTCGGACTGATTTTCGATAGCTCCAGCTATGAGTTCAGCATTCCAGAAGAGGAGCCGGTCAGCACGGCTGTCGGTGCTGTGAGGGCCCTGACTGGAAGCCTAGCCGTAAATGTAGTTTACTCTCTGAAAACACACGGTGACAAGTTCTCTGTCAATGAACAAGGAGACATTGTGACTCTTGCCAGGCTGGATCGGGAAGAAGAAGACCTCTACAGCATCATTGTAGAAGCAGTTGATTCTGTGGTGCCACCCAATACAGCTGTTGCTTTGGTACAGTATATTGCATTTTTAAATATATATTTTGAAGTAGTGTAACATTAAAATATATAAAAAAGTATCATATACAATACAAGCATTTTGAGAGCTTATTTAATTTCCATTTTTTTTTTCCTAAGGGGACATTTCCATCTTGACATTGTCAATGTCAAAAATTATATCGCATCCTGAAATAGCTGATCTATGAACATCCAATAATTAGAGAAATTGATTAACACTGAAACTGTTTCTATTTATAGTTCTGTCAAATGCATGAAGTAGATGAGCTAAAAAGCCCCAGATTTTTAATGCTTCTCATCTCCTCCAGTTAGAATATAACTTGGCTTACTTGTAACAGTGAAGTACAAAAGAAATCTGGGACAGTTGTTTTGTATCCCCTTAGCTATTATCTCTTTTTATTTGTCATTAGACTTCAGTAGACCTAAATAACCGTTTTTATTGCTCAAATATATATCTCTCTTTTAAATGCAGGTGACTGTAAGGCTGACTGACATCAATGACAATCCTCCAGTTTTCTCAGCGTTGATTCAGACAAAATTATCAGCTCCTGAGAATGCAGGCGTGCTCAACTTGGGCATATTTTCTGCTACTGATCTGGACATAGGAGTTAATGCACTTATAAGCTATACTTTACAAGATGATTTTGCTGGAATATTCCATATTAATAGTTCCACTGGCAATCTGATGACAAAGCAGTCCTTTGACAGAGAAATGATGGACAGTTATGAACTGAAAATAATAGTAAGTTGACAAATGTAATGCAAGTTTGCAAAATTCCCAACAGAAAGAGAGAGGATACTGAACCATCACAAGAAAATAGTGAATTCCATTAGAATTCATTCATGTTTTGACTGTTTTTT
>JAUBNY010000119.1:250910-273583 GCA_032275445.1 Crypturellus soui | reverse complement strand
CTGCCATTTCTTTTATTGCTTTGTCAGTCCAAATCATTTGTTCCTTACACTTATTTTTTTCATTTTTCAAAATGTATATATTTAGACTGCTTAAAATATATTTTCAAAATGTAAAAACATAGAGTTTCATCCCACTACTTTTTTTTTTTATAAACATCTATTTATTCTAGTTGATTCCATTAATTCTGTTGCAATTAATCAGTTAAACTGATGTTTGAACCTACAGATAACTGTTCCAGCACTGACCATTATGTACAAATATACTTCAGGGAGATCTTTATTGCTGACTTAAATTACTTAACTAAATTATTTAACACAGCAAGAAACTCACAGGAATTATTCAGAACTAACAGGTTACGTATTAGAAACTGAACACTGCCTTCTGAAAATCTTATAATTAATAAAAATAAGCACTTCTGAAGAATATTTAAAAGTTGTATGTGTGGCATTACAGGTTAGGAGTTTTCCACGGCAGATGTTAGTGCAATGTAATGTATACACTGTGAGTTTACCACATGTTAGCTACCCTATGTAACTTGACTTGCAGAAATTTCCAGCCTTCAAAATGCAAGGGATTTACTTACTCTTTTAAGGGCCACATCACAGACGGGCATCTTCAGATCATGGGTTTATGTTGATTATTGCCATGTCTGATCCACATGGCACATATGATCTGGATCAGGCTTGCACATTTCATTAACTGATCATGAAATGAGCCAGAGAACATGATATGGGGACGATACCAAGTGCAGAAGATACGTAACACCAAATCAGGCATAGAGTTACACCAGTGTAACTGGGTGATAACTGGTCCAGCAGGAAGTCTTCTGAGACAAAGTTTCCTCTCAAAATTTTTGAAACAGAGTTGAAATTGTTGTATTTAATGACAAGTTTATTTATTTATTTATTTTCTTCCCAGGCCACTGATTCTGGCAAGCCGCCACAGTCTGCAAGCTTAATTCTAAGCATCACTGTAGAAGATGTGAATGACAACCCACCAGTGTTCCCTCAGAAATCATACGCTGTGGCTGTAAAAGAGAACGAGCCTCCGCATGTGGTAGGTGGCATTGATAAGTAGCCTGTTCTTCTGCAGTCGTTCTTCCTATGTAAGCAGTGCTAATCCATGAGGACAGTGCAGTGCAGTCCATAGTTTACTAACTCTGTGGGATCACAGTGTGTTAGTTTTATATGACAGCAAGGTGTCCATCACATTGACTGTTCCTCAAGCTTTCTTCATGTCCATCTCCCTTCTACTTCTGGCCCTAGCAATGACGCCTAACCACACATGTATGTTTTTCAGAGGACCTACAGACAGCATGTTGTAATTCCGCTCGATGTATTGTGCATGTATCCAGGACTTCCACATTCTTAATACGCTCTGTCCTGTCCTTCCCTCGGAACATTCATTTCTGGCCTTGCAGATGGGAACTAGTGCTTCACGGGGATCACAGAAAGAGGTGTCATCTAAGATATCTCCATTACCTGTATTGCTAGATGCTGTGTCAGTGTTTTAGTAATGCCATTAATGGCCATATGAGTAATTCAGGCAGTAAATACTATATAGTTAAAGACCAGCTCTGTATGTGTTTTGCTACTCTCTTGGTTCTGCACTAAATCTTTTTTTTTCCACTCTCATATAGATTCTGAGTGCAACAGCCATGGATGAAGACATCGGGTACAATGCTATTATTCATTACACTATAATTGGAGAGACATCTTCATTTTATGTTGGAGAAATTTCTGGAAATGTTACAACTTTACAACCTCTGGACTATGAAAGTCGTGCCCATTATACATTTATTCTGAAAGCTTTCAATCCTGGGGAGCCATATTTACAAGACACAGCAAACATTACAGGTAGCTCTAGTTTACTTGCTTTCTCTTAATGAATATTTCAGCAAGCAACTGAGTGGGCAAGAGTTAAAATATCCTATCATCAGTTCTAATACTTTACTGTGACAGAATATATTACTACTGAAGGCTATCTTTGTGCCTTAGAACTACACATGCTGAAAGATATTTTTTAATGTTTTATATGTGTGTATGTGCATGTTATATGTATGTATGTGCATGTATATATGCATATATATTTATTTTTGCCAGCCCTAGTTTTGTTCACTTTGAGCAGAAGTGTTTATCCCATTACTTTTGTTCTGTTTCATTTATGTTACTATAGGGTCCTGCATCACTAGCAACAGGTTATGACCTTACTGTACCAGCTCATATACAAATGTAGCATTAACAACTCCTGTGTGTCAGTTCTTGCAATTTAAGCCAAAGACAAGAGATACCGGATTAACACAGACATAGAAGGGAGCCCAGAGTAAAAATACAATTTTATTATTTATGACAGATAGCAGTGACAGCATGTTAGTAGTTCAACCATTGTGAGGAAACTATTACAGGAGCAGTAAATAATTTAATGCACAAGGGCATCTGCTTTGAAGTATGGAAAACAAGGTTGGTATCTGGTTTACTTGCTGAAAGCACTTCAACTCAATTCAGAAGAGTTCTGCCTCTTTGTACCAGCTGAAGAAATAGACTGTAACCATTTGCATGAAACTCCTATTTGTACTCAGACACCTTCTTTGTTTCCGTAGTTACGGTGGAAGATGTTAATGAAGAAGGACCCGTTTTTGACCAGCCCTCATATCATCAGATCCTTCCTGACAATTCTACAGCTGGCACGCTGGTAGTAGATATAAATGCAAGAGATGAAAACAAAGGTTATGATGAAGATATCCTTTACAATATTACAGGTACGGTCGAAAAATTATTGTGGGTGCTTATTAAGAAAGTACCTGCATCCTGTTATACTGTTTTTGCAAAATGAAGTGTACTTGCAAAAGTCAAGTACAATGAAACTCTATGACTCCTGTTCAAAATTAATGGGGTCCTCCATAGAAGTCCAGCGCTGTGAATCATCCATGCATGGAACTGCAATCTGAGGAGATATTATAGTAGTATCCATAGTAGTGTATGAAAGGAAGTACTATTGTAGGTGTTTTACTCGCGAACAAGAATACACTGGGTCTGTGGTCATTAATGGCAGCCTTGGCCGTAGTAATCCTCAAATGGTGAAGTTCAAGATCATGAGGGGAGTGAGAAAGGCGAGTGGAAGAGTACGAACCCTGGACTTCAGAAGACCAGACTTCAGCTTATTCAGGGAATTGGTAGGTGTGATCCTATGAGAGGCAGCTCTGACAGGAAAAGTTGCCCAAGAGACAGTTGGTGCATCTTTGTGGCCAGTATTTGTCAACTGCAAGACTGATCCGTTCTGATGCTCAGGAAAATAAGTGGATGTGTTAAGAGACTGACTTTGCTAAGCAGAATTTTGGACTAAGCCTCGGTGTAAAAGGCAGCATATGAGGGTGGAAGCATGGCCAGGCTACAAAGGAAGACTGTAGCAACAGGGCATGTAGGGATGGTGCTAGGAAAGTCGCAGCTTATCCGAAGCTGACACTTGCAGTGGGTGGCAGGGGTGGACTGATGGGCCTTTGCAGCATGAATAATTCCATGCTGTAGATGAAGAATCAAGAGAGGCCAGGCATCTCGGGCCAAATCACATACACAGATTGCAATTTCAACCCACGTCTCTTAAGTCTCGGTGTATAAATCAGTCCCTGTATTCTGCTAGCTCTGGTGAACGTTTCCATCACTGTTTTTTCTCTCTTCAGATGGAAACTCAGAAGGCCTTTTTCATCTTTCCAGTACCACAGGACAACTCAATTTAACAAGAGATTTGTCAAAGCAGAGTGTTCCTTTGTATTACTCTTTGACAGTCACTGCTACAGATTTCGGAGTACCACCTCTTTCCACATCTGCCCAGGTATTGAACTTTTTGCCTCAGTATCTACTTGCACAGTTTATATAACAGTTTTATTCTAAGCTGAGTGTAACTTCTCTGAGGAATGGGCATTAGGAGGGAAAACTGCAAAAATGGAATCAGAATATCCACTCTGTTTCAGAAATGGGATACAGAATGATAATATTTATAGAGTTTATAGAGCCACTGTAACCATTTTTGACACACCACACCATTTTGATCATGCAGTTCCAGAAAAAAAAAAGATGTAAAAAATAGAAAATGTGTAAAAAAGACCAAAACTATGAACCATGAGAGAGGAATATTAGAGAAATTGAGACTTGTATGCAAGGTCAGAAATGTAGGACAGTAAGGATGACGTAATGGAAGTATGTGATATAGTCAACAAGAGACAGCATATCATATGTTCCTGCTTATTCCTCTTATGATATGAGGAAAAAAAATGAATTTTAGGCATAGAGATACTTAAATTTAAACAAAAAGAAAATAATTTTACATTTCTTATAAATGGCTGGTGATTTTTTGTTAAACATCACAGCTTAAGATTCACACTGAAGTCAAAAAAGGACTAGAGATGTATATGCACAAAAACATATACAAAATCACATATACACCAGTACTTTAAAATTCCCTACTTCTAAACCTTGGAACCAGACTAGGAGTTAACAAACTGTTTCCTGGTCTGGTTCCAAGGTTTGGAAGTAGGGAACTCCAAACCAGGAGTTTACTCCTGGTCTGGGCACACATATCCCATGTGAAGAAATCTGTTAGAAATACAGATTAGTGCCTCTTTCTGAGAGCTGTTTAGCCAGACTGGTCACGTGAAGTGTGTTGTATGTGATGAACAGGAATCCCTTGCTACATTTAGGAAAATATAGTGGTGAACCTGAACCAATGAGGCTGCTGGCATCTTTCAAAAACCTTTGCTACCGTTGAGATCTGAATGTGTCAAACTCGGCAATCAAACTTTTCATCAGTGATCAAGCCTTTTTATTCCTGCAAATGTTCCAGACTTTGGCGCTTGCAAACCTGAAAAGTCTGCTAAACCTAAAAACATAGTTATACAACCACCGTGGTCATGTTTTTTGCACTGCAGGTGTCAGTAATGATTGTTCCCAGCAACGTTTCATACCCGTTGTTCTCTGAGGCAGTCTACGAACCTGCCCCTCTGAGTGAGAAGGCACTGCCAGATACATTTGTAGTACAGATCAGCGTGTTGTATAACGTCCCTGTGATATACAGTATTGTATCTGGTGATCAAAACGGTAAGCTATGGCAAAGGTAAGCTGTTTATTTGCATGAAATAACAAGGAAGAAGGTGTGTTAAAGAACTATTGCTGCAAAGCACTTAGATTCTGGATATTTATTCTTTCTGTTTTATTTCTTCTGCTGCTTTTATCTCAATCTATGTACGTAGATGTATGATCCAGATGTAAAATTTGATATGGATCCAGTGTGGCACGTGACTGAGTTTCTGTCAGATTAGCTACAATACCTAGTATTGTAGGTAATACAATACCAAGTCCGACATAACTCTTGCTGGTGAAAAAATAACTTGATAATGATTTCTTAACAAATTTGAACATATAGAGTGAGTTTACATGGAATCACCTGGATGAGTGGTTTGTGTCAGATGTTTCTTTCTACTACTAATAAAAGCCGTAGAACTGATTATATTCTATCATTGAACATAACTTCTGTGTGTTTCTTCTTCTGTAAAGTGTATGAAGCTCTTATTCCTTCAAGTTATTTGCAAATATCTTTTATCAGCAAGAAGAGGAGCTCATAGGAAATACAAAAATTGCTGACTGCCTCAGGTTTTTATTAGTTATAGCCCGGGATACTTATGACATTCATGCAAGCATACAAAAATACTACATTTTATTTTGTTCTTTGAAGAACACTTTAACAGATGACACTCATGTACATAATATGTAACTTGCATTGAAAGGCCCACATCTTCAGTTTAAAAATAAGAAAATAATAGAATATTTTCTGTTTTGTTTTAAACAGGGTATTTTATTATTGATCCATCCACTGGTATCATAAGAACAAGAAAGAACTTGACTGTAGAACATTTTCCAGTCTCTTTCAATGTGCAAGCAACAGATTCATCTGACTCTAACATACATAATCAAGTTTCTGTGAATGTAGAAGTCATTGATGAAAACGATTTTGCTCCAGTTTTCTCATCCTCTCTAGTAGAAGAAAATTTGGAAGAGGTAAGAAAATGTAGTCATAAACTGACTCACAAAAATGAGCACTCAAAATAGGAAGAAGTAGGTTGAATGTACATCTTGGAACTGGAGGAGCTTACCATTCTGCCATATGAAGTTCTGTGGTTTATCTGAACCTGAAAGTTCCAAAATATAAAGAAAATGGTCCAGAAATATGAAATTGCTGTAGAAGTTAAACCTTGATATTTACTGTCAATGTTAATGCAAGTAACAGTTTATAAAAGGAAGAAATAGATTTTTTTCTGTGTTTACAGCTAAAAAAATTCTATTAGCCAAATAATATTCATACATAAACATAATTTTGAAGTTGAGAATGTCTCTTGAGTTTCAAAGGAGGACGAGAAGCTACACTTTAGTAATTCCTTAAAGGCAAGCCAGACACTTGCATTAATCCTTGATCCTGTTTGAAAACATGATGACAGTCCCTGAAGATCACTGTTATAAATGGAGTTGGGGGGGAAAATGTTCTGTATATTACAGAAAGCAAGAGCTCTTACCATGCTGAATTAACTAATTCTGATTGAAAAGTATCTATACGGTTGTAAATGTATGTGGTGTCTGCTACTCCACCTTCACATAAATCATAAAACTGCAGCTAAGCAAAGTCTCTGACAGCTCAATCTGTTCTTTCTTGACAGAATTTACCCGGTACTCGGATTGTGCAGCTGAAAGCTCAGGATAATGATGCAGGCAGAAATGGTATCCTAACATATGGCATACTCAGTGGAGATAGCCTAAAATTCCAAATAGATGAAGCTACAGGATTCCTTTATTCCACCACCTCCTTTGATTATGAAGAGGAAGCCACAGAATATCAGGTTTGCTTTAAATTTCTTAAATCTTTTCATAGTTCAGAGTTCCTTATCTTTCCCTTGGATAATTGATGACATTTTTGTTTTGTTTTTTTGCTTGATTGGGCTTGAACATTTTATGTAGTGTTTTAAACGTGCACATCAATATATGATTCCCTACTAAACCAAATCACAGCCTGTACCTAACCTGAAATTCGAGCAAGACTTATAGACCCCCAGTTCTACAAATACCTGGACACAGGAGCACATGAAGTAACTTCATGGTGACAGCACTGTATTGTCTATTTGCTTGAATCTCTACTGCAATGAGATCTTGGAGCTAAGACTCCCAAACTTATTTTATTGTTGCAGCCAATACTATGATCTTATTTGGCTTCAGGCAAAAATGGTTCTGAACAGAAAGACTTTTTAAATCAAACAAATAGGCTTAAGTTTTCAAAAAATATTTTGAAGTGAATTCAAGTTTTGCGTTTAGTATCTAAGAATACTTCAAAATTTTAGAACCATACAGATCTTTTAAGCTTTATGCAAATATCTATCTGTATGATTTCTCATTACCAGTAATTGTGTGTCTTACAGATTGTGGTATATGCTGAAGATGATGGAATCCCCGAGAAGAAAAGGGGTTATTGCACAGTTGTAATAAAGATCCTTGATGTTAATGACTGGCCCCCTGTGTTTGATCCAGTGAACCCATTCAGCGTAGATGAAAACGTGCCCGTGGGATTCATAGTTGGGAAAGTCACGGCAACAGACAGAGATACGGGCGACAATGCCTTTGTTCTATATAACATTACAGGTAACAAGGGATTCTCTTACTGCACCAAAATAACCATCAATTTGTTGTCTGCACTCTTACAAGCATTAGTAGCATTATGCCTGTTAGCTGCTGATCTCTTTTCACATAAGCTGAGGAGGTTTTTTTTAACCTCAGATCTCTGCCCTGGCTGTTGATGTTAACTGCCTGTGATTTTGCTTTATATTAATGTGCCAGCTTGTGAACTGCAGCGTCCAAAAACTCTGGTGCACGTTTCCTGTCACATTTAACTGATGGTGTCACAGCTGGGAAAAGCATCCGTTTGCCCCGCATCTAACCCTGATAGAGATGGACATATAGAGCCCTACAGACCAAAGCTGTTACATTTTAACTTGTTTTTTTTTTTTTTCTCTTGTTTGGACCATTATGAGTAGATGTAGTACATATTCCAGGCTCTTTCATTTCCAATACGCACACAGTTTTTGATGTGCTTTGGACAAGGGCGGCCAAAACCGGTTAAAATCACTGCCAGGTCTTTTAGCAGGCAAACTGTTTTTTATATGGTTCTGCGTGTCACTCATTAGAGCCAGGGTAAATGTAATGACATCTCTTCCCAGCTGAGTACTATCCTGTGACAGGGCTTCATGACTGTTGCAACCAGTAACCTGAGACTGAACGTACACAAGGTCGGAGGACTGTAAAAGGCCTCTGTGTCCTCTGGTCCTACAGTTACACAGAGGAACTCGTTTCCAGAGTTTTATACCTGAACTCCAATTACTGTCCATCATCATTTACATGCCTTGAAAGCATAAATGCTATTGACATTGGAGTGAAGTAGGTGTATCTGCAGGGCCCATTCTGCTGGCTCACATTTCAAATGCTCATCCACTCAAAATGTTTTCTGTTTTTCTCTGCATGACCCCTAGTTTATTCAAAAAAAGGACATTTTAATTAGCTCAAGACACAGGTAAACCTTTCATTTAGAAGTGTGGCTAATTATGTGTTTCTAAGATGCATTAATTGATAATGCTTCTTTTAATGTATCTCAGGTGGTGGAGGAAATATATTTGAAATCGATGAAATACATGGGGATATTAAGATAAAGACCTCTCCAGACTACGAAATTATGAATAATTACAGCCTTACAGTGAGCGCAGTCAACAATAAATCTGCTCCTTTTTATCAGGTAAAAAAGCATTACTGCAATAAAGAGTGACATTCCTCGTCACAGTGGATTTGAATGAGTGGGACAGAGGTCTAGAAAAGACATTTATTGTGCAGAAGAAATTACTCACCTAATCATGCTTGGGGTCATATTTTTGCTACCTGTGCCCAGGCTAAGAAGTACCATATTTCATAATTAGTCCAAATACTCCATAATTATGCATGGCAGAATTTGACCCTGTCTTGTTTGACCAACCTGTGCTGCAGAACAAGAATTCTTGCCTGATGCTGTTAGTTAATACTATACATGCTCTGGTAATTTTCTGTGGCAGAAAAAGTAATTTGCAGAAAATTGTTCTAGCTCTGTTGAATTTCTTCTATTTAAGAAACTATTAAAAGCTTATTTAACAAAAGTAGATCATGTGATGTTCCCTTACCCCATTTAGCAGAAGCAGTGTGAAATGTAGGCCTCCTAAATACTTCATACTCATTCAGAATTTTTTCCAAAAGTAGAATCCTACTGCTACTTGGAATTTACAGTGTCTTTTATATTAAAATCCTGGTGGGATATTGGGTGTTGAGTTCACAAAATGATTTTTCAAATGATTGGGTGTTGAGTTCACAAAATGAGGCAAGAAACCATTTTGTTTTCTAGGTGACCGCTACTGTCATGGTTCTGGTGATTGATGTGAATGATAACGCTCCAGTATTTGTTCAGAATTCATATTCCGCTTCTATAAACATGATTAATCCTGTAGGTGCTCCTGTCATAACTGTGAATGCCACGGACAGAGATCAGGTAAGTCCTAGTTTTTGATTTTGAGACTGCTTTGAGCTGCAGCCCAAATATATTTTTCTCCGTTCTCTAGAAATACCAACTGTTCCTACTCTTCAAAATGTACTCACAGTGCACAAGTATTTTCCTTTAATTTTGATATAGGAGTTTTTCCTCTGGAAATTCAGTATTAACAGGGATACCCAAATATAGTTTCCAGGACATAAGACATATGGTGTGAACCTCTAAGCTGTATGAAAGTGCATAGCTGTTTCTAACTTACTTTGACAGATGAGGAATCTCAAGTACATTGTCTCAAGTCACATGGGGAGTCTAGAAGATAAAGAAATTTTCACTTTCTTGTGTGGATTTATTAGTATCCTTCTCCTCCTCTTCTGAAAATCTAGAATTAGAGTTATAATTTGTGGCCTTTGCTCACAGAACTAGTGTGTTAAATGTTTTTGTAGGAGCTGAAATAGGACAAAAGTTTGCGCAGAACTCAAGATCCGTTAGGAACCTAAGGCAGAACACTGAATACTTTGCTATATAAGGATATTTTTATAAGACTATAAATATGTATGACTTTCGGGATGTCAGAAATAATTTTCTGGAGGAAAGTTTTTCCCTTGGCCCTCTTCTGTGCTGCTGCTCTTGTGTTACAGCTTTACACCAACTAACTGTGAGCCCAGCTCTCTCTGGTTATTTTAAATGCCTTTGGCATTCTGCCCATGCATGGAAATGTTAAGATTCCAGTAAGTCTGTACTAAAAGACTTGAAGTAATGTGGACTTGCAGCCAATAGTTACCTGAAGTTGTGTTCCTTTCATGGCAGGGGCAAAACGGCCTTGTTGGATATTACATCCTCCCTGATCTAAACGTCAGCCAGTTCTTCCTGATAGAAGATAGGAGTGAGGGGAAAATAATAACAACTGGAAACCTGTCCAGATCGGGAGAGATCCATTTAACAGTGATGGCTGAAGACCATGGTTCTCCATCGTTAAACAGCACTGCTACGATTACTCTTAATGTGCTCGACAACCGTCCATTTGTTCCTCAGTTTAACAACGCGGAAATCAGGTGAGGCTTCCATATTAAGTTATATAACTGGTATGTACTCTCCATGTCGTGGAAAACCCAGTAAAGCTGAAGCTAAGCTTCATAACAATTCCCTTTCTTTTCTTGTAGAGGAAAGGACGCTAGATTTTAAATAGCTAGTCTAGGAATTCCTGCTAGTCCAGTGGTTCTGTGCGCTGGATGCTGGGCATTACTGCTTATTTCTTTTTCTGCAGCTTGTGTAAATCATCCTCTTTGTCCCTTTCCTCTTGCACAGTAATTAAGAAAAAATAAAAAGCATTGATTTATTTCAGTCATTGCTAATTGAATATAAGAACTGCTGTCTATGCTAATACATTCTCTGTTTCAGCCCATAAATGAAAATCCTCCTGGTCCTTTACCAAACGATAAACAAATGTCTATCTGGAAAGGTAGAAATTACACTGCACTCAGAAGACCAGTGAGCTCTAGCACACATCTGGAGGGGAGAAAACTTGCTCTTAAGGAGTTAAATTTCAAACTCTGTCAGCACAATAATTAATATGAAAAACAACATTATGATTTATCATTTCTTTTCTATATTAGTGTTTCAGTTCTGGAAAACACAGGAGTGGATTATTTAATTTACACTTTTGCTGTGGCTGATGCTTTAGGAAAACAGATTGATTACACAATTGTATCTGGCAATAATGCAGGTGAGTATTTCCTCTCTGCCTTTTTAAGATAATAAACTAACCTGTCATTTTTGTGGCCAATACTGCTATATTTAATGATACTTATCTTTTAAAGAAAAAAGGTAAAAAAAAAACGTTTCTTTCAGAGCATGAGGGAATTTGTTGGTCTCCAACAAGAGAATTGGTGATGTAACTTGCCAGCAAATGGCAAGAATGGTTGGAAGAACTTGCAGGCTAAGGGAATCAAAACAGAAATGGGTTGTAAGCAAGTGGCTTCCTGCTTGCCAATCGCTCTTAGTCTGTCATTTCCTTGCACTTAGGGGTATATAGTTTTGTTTAGCACTCTCAGTGCTGGTGTGACTCCATTTGCCACACACACGCCCACACCCACCAAAAAAAGGCAAAATTAGAAGCTGGTGGAAAAAAAATGCAAATCGAGTGAAACGGTAACAGTAACAACCAGGGTGCACGTTTGCCTTTCAGGTCATTTTACACTGGATCGAAAAAGTGGCCAGCTGAAAACAGTAGTTAATTTGAACTACGAAGAAGTTTCTCAGTACGTAATTTTCATTGAAGCGAACGAAAACACCTCATCTGCCACACGAGCCCAGCGTTCAGGTAACTTTTCTTTGAAGAGCATTCCAGCTTGAATCGGGGGCAATGAACACCTGGCAATTGTCTTCGGTATTTGCAAACATCCAGAGCAAACAAAATTGTCTTTAACTGGACGTGCTGGTGTGTGAGATGACAAGCAGGAGGTCACCAAGGAAGGGCTGCAGCTTCCTCAGCCACGTGCGCACCCGCAGGGGCCTGAGGAGAACCTCGTAGCTGGCACTGGTAGGGCCGAGGGAGCAGGGCTGTGGTGTTCTGCCTTCATGGAGCTTCTTCATGGAGCCCCAGGGCAGGGGGACCAAGTGCCTCGGATCACATCCCTTCTGCGCTCCCATCCTTCTCCCTCATCCCCACATGCAGCACAGCTGGAGCCTGGTCCAGCCTCTGAAAGCTGTTTTTTGCTCACGTGTGTTTGACCTGAATCTAAGCAGTAGCTGAGTTAACTTGTGTTTGTTTAATAGGTCTATTTTCTCAAAATGTGGCAATGCTGACAATCTCAGTGCTAGATGTAAATGAAGAGCCAGCATTTTTGCATAGTACCTACTCTGTTCGGATACTGAACTCCGTGCCGTACAAGTACCCGGTTATTACCGTTCAGGTAGAGTATCTTTCTGTCCTCTTCATAACGGAAGACTCTGGCTTCAGATAGTCAGGTGAAGGAAACCAGTTCATACCTATCCTACAAGTTGGTTCATTGGAAGAGGTGTGCTGGCTTAATGCTATTATTGTTTAGTCTATTTAATGCTGCTGTTTTTGAAGGTTTTTACACTGCATGGACTACTGTTCACTCTCCGGCACAGTTGCCTGCTTTGTTATCTATCAGACCCAAAGGGCAAATGAGTTACAAAATGGAGCAGTTCTCATACTTGCCCATCCCAAATCTGCTGTTAGTGTTATCCTTCAGTTCCTGTAGCCTGCTCCCTTTATGGCTGTAGCCATAAAGAATCCTCCAGGATTTATAGGAAATATATTTCTGCCTTTATCCTTCGTGTGAGATCGAGTTTGCGCTCCACTTTGTTTAGTGCACAGGAAATAATACGTAGGACAGCCACTATTTTGGAATTGGTCTTACAAATAGAAACTGGTGAGTTTTATGTCTGAAGAGCGAAGTACAGCTCAGTAACACAAATTTCACAAATCACCTTTCTTTTTTGAACCCAGGCCACAGATCCAGACTCAGGAGAGAACGGCCTTCTGCTGTACAGCTTAGTGGATCACGAAGCTAATCAGTTTGACATCGAAGAAAATACAGGGCAAATTTTTGCTGTTTCTGTAAGAGGATGGTCTGGAAGAGTTGCTCTGACAGTGCAAGCTGCAGACCAGGGTGGGAAAGGACTTACAGCCCAGACAACTGTCAATGTAAGGAAGATCACTCACTGTGTGCTGCTCTTTTTGCTTCCACATCAAAAATCGGTACACAAGAAGGGCTAGTTTGGTAATGAGAAAAGGAATATTGAATGCCATGTCGTGAGACTGATAGATGTACCAATACAGTGTAAATAATCTCGGGCCAGAATTATTCTTTGCCACTTCTATTAACAGAGAAAAATATATTGACATGAAAAGAATGAATTTTAGAAGGTAGTTACACTTATGGACCAAATTAATCTCTTACATAATTCAGGCCATGACTAAATTAACAAAGTTGTCTTGAGATAGGGAGATTCTGAAGGGAACTGCTTGGCAGGAAGTGTGGCTGTGTCATTGAAAACTGGGAATAAACCCCTTAATGCCAGTGTAGTACTAAGAAGCAGGCACTCACTTCATTGCAGTGCTGGATGCGTGGGGCATAGCTCCACCTATCGTGCATGCCCTAAGGTGTGTTTGCTAAAACTTTGATTGCTCTATTAGCTACGTATGCATTAAACTCCAGGAATGATCACACATATTCAATTTCCTGGAACTAACTATGATGAACCCCACCCTCACGTGCCCTCTGTCCCTTTGGTGCTCTCTGGTCTTTCGAGACACCTGGTAGTCATTCTGTGTCCACTCGATGGCATCCAGTAACGGATGTCATCTGGCCTCCTACGGCCTCATTTTGGCTCAGAAGGCCCTGTTTTGATCCTACTGCCCAGTTTCAGACAGTTCCTTGAGGATACGGTGGTCCTTCAACGCGTGTTTGCTATTTTGTCTGTATTTTCTCATAATGTACCAGTAACAACAGCAAAAATATGTCCTTGGATGCATTCTCTTCTGGGGTTTCTCATAACAGCTGCACAGCAGATACATTTTAGCGTGCTGGCCAAACCCCAAACACCCTGATGAAGGCTTGACATATAAAAGTGTGGTTAGATAATAGAATATTTTAAATGCTGCACTTATAATAAATTGTTTGCACTACACATACAGTATGGATGAGTATAGCTAGAGAATATACAAAAAATTATATTTTCAAGTTGTATTCATATTTAATTTCAGAAAACTGTCTCATGGTATTATATATATAAAAAAAAGAGATTGCAAGAAGAGAAAATCTGGAAAACTCTTTTCCTTGAAACTTTGCTCACAGGCATAGTTAAGTTCCATATTTGCTCATAATTCAATAAATTCTTCAATTTTTAATTACCTGTAATATTATTTTAACACCTTATTTCTATTGAATTTATAGAAATGGAAAGTTATGAGTTCTCATTTTTAGTCTCACAACTAGAGTTTGTTTTGAAAGTCAACCTTTAGAATGAAGAGGGAGGTATAAATACTTTTGAAAGCCTTAAATGTGATTTATTCATTTTGTAGGTACTCATTGATGCCAGTTCCAGTGACAACATTGTGATACTTTCTCTCAATCAGATAATCAATGTCGTTGAACGAAATATTGCTGAAGTAAAAAGGTATTTTTGAAGTTACGAAGCTTATTCTGATATTCCTAATGGCAAATTCAGAGTTGCTTTGAGATAGGGGTCTGATAGTCCACAGGGGACAAAGACTATGTCTGACAGTATACAGCTGGGGTCTACGAAAAAAACAGGCTTTCATTCAATTTTATATAATTCCAAATAATTTCATGGCGTCTGCAGAGTCCACCGGAAAGATGTGCTTGTTTTTTTTCCTGGTCAGGTTTTGGCCTGCAGTGAAGACTGTCAAAAAGGCCTTTGGACTAGATAATTTACAGAGGTCGCCTCCTACTTCAACAAATTTCAACAGACTAGGACAAAATTTCTCATTGGTAGCAAGACTAGAAGGAAATGATTATGTTGTTATCTCTAGTTTTTCCAAACAGGGAAGTTAACAGGTGGTTTATGGATCTGCCATGCAAATGCTCTGCCCTTTGCACAGGGTTGTCATGACTTTCATTTTTATGAGGTTTCCTCAGTTTTATGAACTTAAATCACAGCAAAAGAAGAGCTAATATACTGGAATTATATTGGATTAGTTTGCACTTCCTCTTCTTCAGTAAATCATGCAAGTCGAGCTCTGTCTACGGAAAATATGCTCTGGCTGCCAAAGGAGCAGAATGCCCCTAGATACAAATGTAGAGATGGGCAGGATCGAGCATGTGCTGCCCGTTCATTATCTTACAAGTATCCTACAATAAGTCCTCAAACCAAAACTACCTTTTTCTACAAATGAAAAATCCCCCTTGTGGCACAGGTTTCTCAGGGGATCTCAGCCCTACAAAATTAGGATATTAGCTAGCAGCATGTGGATGGTCACAGTACAGTTAAAAATGTACATTGGCCTTCTTGGCTTGTTTATGAGGCAAAAAATAATTGTTTAACTATATATAAACAGATATTTTCATTGGAAATGAAACTTAGATTAAAACACAAAATTCATGCAACATGTTGTATTGTAAATGCTACTTTTCTATCACTACCAGAGTAATAGAATTTGTCACTGCCCAGTTAATTAAAATAGTTTTCTTGATATGATGGCAGGGTCCTAGAAGAAATACTTGCATGGAATATATACATTATCGATGTTTATTCCAATGAGTTGGAAAGACGAGCAAGGGAAAGCACGGATAAAACCTACTTAAAAATCATCGCTGTTGATGAGGCAGACCAAGAAGTACCTGGGGAAGAGGTAAAAAGGTCTGTATCATGTCACCAATGTTTTGTTTTGACTGGGCAGGTTTGCACCACGTAACAATTTTCCTGGGACTTGCCTCAAAGTTGAGATTTCAGAATTTAAAACATTTTCATTAATTATTCAAAGGTAACTTCCAAAGCTTGTCAAAAGTAAATTAATATGGCTGCTTAATTATGCAAAACCGACTTAAAAGTCAGTTTTTAGGAAAACTGAAGCAGAAAGATCATAATTAAAATAGATATGGCTTTCATTTTGGAATTGCGGAATGTTGGTTAAATGTTTTAATTTTAGCTGTATTTTGTATTTCTTTCATAACATGACAGTGGTATGAATGCATACGCACAAAACATTGTATAAAGGGTGGCTGCTCTTTAAAATACATAATGTGATTTTTAGACTCCTCTTGTGTTTTTTAACTAGAAATTGTGGCTGGTAATACCAGTGGAGACTGTGGTCATGCAAAGCCCATCATCAAAGCCATCAACATCTGAAACACTGGAAAATATGCCAGTGATGAACCTTGGTAGACTGTGGGATGAGTTTTTTCTCATTTTCTTAATTTCTTCAGTACTCTGCAGAGACCAAAAGGGAGGTCTGATAAATCACCACCATTTTACTTTTCTATCTTTAGAAAACTTACAGAGCAGAAGATCATCATTCAATCAGAACTGGAAAAAATATTTGCAACAGCTGTTACGGCCAACTTAGGAGAGGTCAATGCTGAGTCGGCGTCCGCGGAGCTCATCGCAACTATCGTGCTGAGTGTTCTGCTGGGCTGCACCCTTGTAGCCTTCCTGGTATACGTAGTTATTACTGTAAAAAGGTATAAACATTTGTACTTCAGCAATCTCATTTACACTGAACGTACAACTAGAAAATTTACTTTAAATGCCAAATTGAAAACTACTTTTTATCCGATAAATTATGGATATTTGGGTAGATTATTGCCTAAGATTCGCTGTAAATTAAGTTTTTTTTTTTTCCCTGTAGATATTGCATCCATTTCCAGGCTTTTTTTTTTTCCTGTAGATATTACATGCCTGTTTTACTCCACATCACCAAAAAGTTGGTTTCCTTTCTGTTTGTCACAGAGCATCAGCAAAGATAAATCCTTTTAGAAGAGAAAAAAAATGTGTATAGCAAAATTTGTAACTAAGAAGAGGGGCCCAAGTACCTATACAAACCTATAACCCTCCACTATTCCCATGAATTTGCATGCTGAAGTCAAAAAAAGTGTTGCTGTTGACTTCAGTGGCAACAGCGTCGTATCATGGTTGATTACACACCAGGCAGGGGGTATTTAATCTTTTTTACCATTAATATGTAGTCTAACAACTATGCAGAAAAATAGGAAATAGTACTCCAAACTAATCCCCTGAATAATGCTGTAACACGTTGTGTGTTAAACTTATGACACAAATATGGCTTTTAAAACTTCAAAACAATGAAGCATTTTATTTTGATGCATTTGTCATTTTCAGGAGTAAGAAGCACAAGTGGCCTGTTGAAAAGCAAACCAGAATTATTGAGGGTTTTGATAATCCAGCTGTTGCGGACATAAATAAAAGCCCCAAAATCACAGAGAAACCAGAGCACATAAATAATGTGTAAGTACAACACGATACCACAAAGCTATACAATTTAGCTGACCAAAGGAGGTGCTGCTTTATTCTGCTAAAATAGGATGTTTGTTGTACCTTTCACTTATGTCTGGATTGATCTGTAAGAAATGTTATGGTAGTAAGTCATGAACTCTTTGCTTGGAGAAAGCTTAAACCTTTTACTGAAGTCTTGTAGCATAAATTACACAGGCAAATTCCTACTTCCTCTTTAGCAAGTTGTTGATCTCTATACAGAAAATCCCGTCAGGATCCCAAAATTCTGGGATTTGGAATCCCAGTGTAGATACTGCTCAGAGATTCAGAGGGGCCAAGACTTTGTTACTTGCCTACCCGCAGGTGATACTAATTCTCTTAATTCTCTTTCAGGAAGACTGAAACAACCACCTTGACCAGCACAGAAGACACCCATGGAGGGAATGCTGATAAGGATGTATTTGAGGCCAGACAAGAGCATGATTATCTTGAGACAGTGCTACTAGAGTTGGAAAGTAAACATGAAGAAAATACAGCATCTGGAAAAAACACAGAACCTGCAAACGCAGGTGCCCAGCCTGCTGCAGAAATTACAACAAAACAGGTAACGTCTTTTTAATTGCAAAGTCTGGAGTAAAAGGTATTTTATCATTATTCATCAAATAACTGAAATTATTATCAAGAAGGTATAGGCCAGTACCAGAACTTAACTATTTTTAAAGAATTTACGGGGGGGAAAAGAAACATCTAAAGTACTGAAAATCTTTGAGATGGACTGTTTGTCTCTGCTGACAAGCAGGAGGAGGGGGACAAGGACTTTGTTGTCTTCCAAAGGAGGGTGATTCTCTTGCACGTACCGTACCTTGTGTATGTGCAGGAAGGGTTCTGATTTTGTGCAGCCCCTGAGCTCTGCGGGCCACACAGGCAGGGCACAGGTAAAGTCAGATGGCTTCTATCGCTGAGATTTTGTGCCCTCCGTACTCGTCATGTCTTTGGCTTCATCTGTGGTGTTCATGTCTTCTTGCAGAACTGCTTTTTGACGGATAAAAACGATGAGCTGGCTCATCCATTAGCACTCGATCCCATAAAACACACTCCAGAGAAAGAGCTGAAAGGTGTAAGATTCTCGGAAGTGGCAGTTATTCTGGATACAGAGGCTGAACAAGATGAGCCTGATCCCGAGGACTTCCTTTTCAGCACTAACTACAGCACGCACGCTTAAGAAATCTTTTATGAAACACCAGTGTCAGGCACTTAAACAATATAGGACGCACTGCATATTGTAAATATGGGAATGCTGCCTACATTTTAATTCCTGCTGCTCCTGTTACTCGCGCTGTGAGAGACGGACGGGAAAGCAAGCGCAGGCCACAGAGGGGAGCTGCAGAACGGTGGCATTTCACGCGTACTTTCCTGGCAGCAGCGGTTTCTAGGATTTGCTTAACTCCCTCCAGCGCGTGTAAAAGGGCAGCACAATAAACGCGATCCAAAGGCGACGCCTCGCCGTTCTCTGAGCGCGGGCGCCGCTCGAGCCCCTCGCCCGCTCTGCGGCGGCGACTTGGCCGCGGCCGCCGCTTTTCGGGGGGCGGCGCTGGGACAACCCCGGCTCCTGCGGCCGCTCCCTCCGCCCCGCGCGACGGCGGGAGGAGCGAGGGCGGCGCGGCCTCGCCTTCCTCCTCCGCCTCCTCCTCCTCCTGCCGCCGCCGCCGCTCCGGCGCCGGGCGGGGAACGGGGGCGGGGAACTTTCTGGCACCTTCTCGCCGGCGGCGGAAGCGGTCGCGCTGCCGGCAAGGGCGGGCGGGCAGGGGGCAGCGCCATGGCCAAGTGGGGCCAGGGGGACCCACGCTGGATCGTGGAGGAGCGCGCGGACGCCACCAACGTCAATAACTGGCACTGGTGAGGGCGGCGGCGCGGCCGCGGCGGGCGGGAGGGAGGCTGCGGGGTTTGGCGGCGGGGGGGGCAGCTCGGCGCCGAGGCGGGCTGAGGTGCCGCCTCCCCGCGCAGGACGGAGCGCGACGCGACCGCCTGGTCGAAGCTGAAGCTGAAGGAGGTGCTGGAGGGGCTCGTGGTGGAGGGCGAGGCGGGGCGCTGCGAGATCGGCGACCTGAAGCACGTGGAGGGCGAGGCGTCCTGCAGCAGCCGCAAAGGGCGGCTCATCTTCTTCTACGAGTGGAACCTGCGCCTCGCCTGGAGAGGTAACGGCGCGGCCGTTGGTGCGGGTAACGGCCGGCGCGGCCGTTAGCGGCCGTTGGTGCGGGCGCAGGTGCGGCGCGGCCGTTAGCGGCCGTTAACGCCGCGCGGGGGCTGGGGGGGCACCGCGGGGGCTCCCGTGGCGGCTCGCGTGGGCCCGTGCCGAGCCCCGCCGCGTTGCGGTCCCCGGGGCGTTCGCGGAGGAGCCGTGACAGGCCCCGTGTGCGCAGAAAAGCAGCCCGGAGTTTCGGGTTGCCGCTTGTCCCGGTTTTCGTGCCGCCCGCGTGGGTGTGGAGCAGGGTATGAGCGGGGAGGAGATAACGCGGGGCGCTAACGCGGGAAGCCGGGTGATGCGGGTGGCGAGGGGCTAGGGCTGGACTCTGTCCGGTGGGGCTGAACGACCGTCAGTGCGTCTGTGGCGATAGCGGGAAACTAGAAACTCGAAAGAAGTGTAAAATCCCCAAATTGATGGATTTTACGTTGTTTGACTTTCCAGGAGTTAATTTTTAATCACTATTTGGGGTAACAGGGGCAGTGATTTTTGCCAGTGAAGAAAGAAAACTGGCAACCTGGGCCTTTATTCCGCCTCTCCTGAGGATCCCTTCGGAGCTCTGTCCCCAGACGTCTCTGGCCTGTAGTGGTTCTGGGAGCCCCGATAACGTGTGTTTTGGTGAGGGAGGTTTATATGCAACCAGCAGCGTGCAGGAGGCGTTTCCCTTTGCGAGATGACTAAAGCTTCATGGCAAATCACAAAGTGCCTCTGGCGCTGGAGTGAGAAGCGGGAATAGCTGATGTGAAGCGTGCGCCTGGGAAGCTCTGTGCGACTCTTTTAATGCCAAAGGATGGACTGTTCTTGCCCGAATGCAGTACTCATTTCCTAGGCCTCTGGAGTTACTGTACGTGACTGTTTTGTTTGTTTGTCGGCCTGCGATTTTTAACATTTGCTGAGACCAGTGCTAATTTTTAAGCAGATTTAGGATTGAGCTCTGCTCCCCTAACAATAGGAGACTTAAAATAGAACTGGTGCTCTACTTATATACAAATATATACAAATCTTAAGGATGTATTGGTAAGATGGCATCAGTATGCGTGTGTTATAAACTAGGAAGTAGTCCTAGTAATGTCATCTGAGCATCAACAGAGAGGAAGGCAAACACACTATCATAGTGCCCAGTAGTTTGTTCCAGGGCAGTTTAAACAATTCTGATAATTTGATTTGAGTTTTACCAAATTCCAGCCCAAGTTCAAAAATAAAGATTTTGACTTAGACTCACCAGAGATAATCAGGCTTTAGATACTGTTAGTTGGGTTTTGCCATTGAAAAGTTTTATTTTGATGTCACAGCATGGTATAAAGCTTAAAGTGGGCAGATACTATAATTTATTGTTTGTATTTTCATGCAGACTTTTTCTCATAGGTCTTAATGCTCTTTAGTGTTTAACCACACGCAACCCTCAATATTGCACATGGTGCCACATTCAGTGTTGTACTGAGTGTGACGTGTCATTGCAAACTTACATTTTAAAGGATATTGTTACAGCTCAGTGAAAGTGTAGTGAGCAAGGGTTGCTTTTCTAAATTTAATATCAATCATGTATTTTTGAGCATATGGATTAGAAATGAGAATTCACACATATCTGATAAAAACAGTAATGCTGTGATTATGTCTTTTTACACATCTTCTAGGGAATTATTCTAACTAGGAATTAAAGCTATGGTTAAAGTATGAATATGTAAGGAAAAGATGATAGAATCTGTGAAATTTGCTGCCAGTTTGGAAAGAAAAACAATCTCCCAATCTCCCAGCAATTTAGATTCCTCACCAAGAACATGAGGTATTAGTTTGGGTCAGTGGTACCCAAATTAAGCAAAATGGCTGTTTTCTCTTTCATGCATTTAAAGCTGCCAGGAGGCCTTTAATGGAGCATTGTACAAGTGATGGCAGCTTTATGAAGACTGGTGTATCCTCTTTAAAATATAGGTATTTTAAGAGTGGATTTTTAGGATGGTGTTTCTGAGAGCGTCCTTTCACTGTTAGTTTCCTAAAATAGTGCACTGACAGGAAACCAAAGCTTCCCTCTATTCCTAGCTCTTGTGAATGGAGTCCCATGGATTTTGAACATTACTAGATTGCCTTACCAATGAAAGGGTAGTAGTTTTCCTTAGGTTACCGTGATACTAGAAGTGCAAAGTTCTTCCACGCTGTTGCGCAACCAAATCAACTCTGTTAACTGGTTGCACCTCCTGCCCAGCGCAGACACCATTTGCCTTAGTTCCTTGGACAAGCAGCCCCTACAGCTTTGCAAAAGAAAAGTCTGTTTACTGCTTTTTTTTATAGCTACAGATTTGTCCTCCTCATTTTGGTGTTTTTTTTTGGGAGAGGGGGAGGGGGATATTTATTTTAAGAACTCTTAAAAGGGACAAATAGAATTAGCTGAACTAACAGGAGTCAAGTTTGTGCTCTGCTCAAAAAAGCTGTCGCTGCAGCCTTGTGCTTCCTTTTGGGGCACAGCAGCTGAAACTGAGACTTGTTTCAGCATCTGCGAAGACACCGTTACGTAGCGCGGTGTGTGCTAACCCTGAAATTGGTAGAGTGCCCCGAAGAGAGAACAGAGCTGGCGGCACGTGCCTTGTGCCTAGCGCCAGCCGCGCTGTGACAGTGTAAGCCACTGGTTCACACGACTTCTTTGTACTGGGGTGACAGGAGCTCCTGATGGTATTTCAGGAGCCCCAGGGACGAAGCCTTTAGCTTCGTTCCTTGCCTTTAGCTCAGCCCTTTGCTCGTGGACGTTGCTGTCTGCTTCTGGACTTGAGCTAAGAAGCTTTGCCCAACGCGCAATGTGCTCTGCTCTATTCCCCTAGATCCCGACCAGGATGGGATCTTTGTACCGCACTCCACTGTGTAGCTTTTCATGTGGTAAGAAATGTCGGAGCATTTTCTTAC
>JAUBNY010000119.1:232060-244012 GCA_032275445.1 Crypturellus soui | reverse complement strand
TTGTGCACAGATTAAGAGCTCTTGTGACATCCCGGCCAATGGAGGGGACTGTTAATCTCATCCAAATTAATACCGCTACCCAAAATCACAAGTTTCTTCACGCAGCACATCCTACACCCTCAGCAATTTCTGGGAAGGATACCCCTTATCCCTACCAGTTAAAAAGAAGTATTTTGGGGGTGGAAGTGCCCAGTAATGTCCTGATAGCCTGACCTTTGCTTCCAACAGCAGAGCTGCCGCTTGGGGCCAATCCCTAAGTCATCAGTTTAAAAATGAAGACGTGACTTACGCGTGGCCCCGGGGCCGCCGTCCTCCATCCCCCAGGGAACTGGCTGAGCGTGGCAAGAGGAGCCAGGTCTCCCGCTCCTCCTCTTCAGCGAAAGCCGTAGTGAGCTCAAGGTGAAGGTTCTTCTTTAGCGTCCCTCTTGCTCCCAAGTGTCTGTAAGAGACAGAAGTGCCCTTGGAGTGAAACCAAACCAGAAGTGGGCAGTGGATTCTGCTTTCCCATCAGCCGAGCGCCCCACATGGACTGGCCTTACAGTTGGAGAAGGAGGGTGTCTCCTCCTGCTTGCTTCACCGTTCCAGGGCTCCTCTCATCTCCTCCAGACGTGCCGGTGCTCCGTTGACACGAGCATCCTCCTGCTGACCAGAATGGCTGATTTCTGGAGAGTACTGTTACAATGTAGAAAAAACAAACAAAAAAATCTTCATTTTACTTGTAGCAGGGAGTCTTCAGAAGGATTTCTAGCACTGGTAGCCAGCCAGCGTGAGCAAAGTACAGCTGCAAGCTTAGAGAGGCAAAACAATTTATTCTAAGTGTTAAAATGGAGATGGAACATCCTATGTTTTAATTTACCCCAATTATCCCTTGCCCAAGTCAGAAAATGTCGCTGTCTGGTATGAGGGCTGTCTAGTCACTGAGTGCCTTCCTTGTGTCAGCAGGCAACTCCATGAGGAAATGGAGCCCGGCATATGGCGTAACGGGAAGCTGAAGTCAGTGAACCAAAAATCAGGTGCACATTTTTAGTGAGAGTGCTTAAGAACAGAGAGTGCTTACCCAAGGGATGCAACGGGGTCTTCATCGCTTGAAAATTTCAGGCTCTGCAGGGAATCTCCATCTCCTAAGCAAAAGGCTTGGTTTGGCAGGAGAGCTGATGGACGAATTCTGTCACTCCCTGTGCCAAAGGTGTAGGCTGCTGTGGATGACTTCTCTGAAGCTAAAATCTGTGGAGAGGCTGATTAGAAATACTAATAAAATGAAGCCTAAAGAGAGTAAAAACAATTACTTCAAATGTGAATGACACTGGTTTATGCAATCAGCACCGTCATTGCAGTGGCAATAATGCAGTAATAATAAGTGCAGTAAAAAGAAGGCTTCTTACATTGTTACAGAGCGGAATATAGTGTGAGCTTTATGACACAAAAAGTAAAAACCGAGAGATGCAAAGAGCTGAAGTCAAACAAGCACCGTGCAAGTGACCCACAGGCTGCTGACCAGGATGAGGTGATGGGGACTTCACAAAGGAGAAAAGGCAAGTCAAGTCAGAAAGCAGAAAAACAAATGAGATAAACTGGAAAATGAAGCTGAAAATGGAGTTTAATTAGAGGTTAAAACAAGTACCATCACTAATCAGATGACACAGAAAATGGCTATTACTCAAAAACACATCCAGAGAAGCAGAGGGAGCAGAGTGGGATGGAAAGGAGAGGAAAGGAGCAGAGGGTAGAAGAGGAGGCTAATGCAGATCAGATTGAGGGAAGAAATGAAAGGATCCACTGGCTTCTTACACCACTTTGTGGTTTTAACTATTGGAAAAAGGTAAGCAAACCCACGTCCCAGTTACCTGACTGAACATTCATGTACAGTAAACCAGAAAAGACCAAATTTACACATATCAGATGCATTTGAAAGCCATTTCTCTCTGCACTTGTTTCATTTTTCAAATTGTCTCTGAGGAAATCTAAAGACTGAAGCAACATATATAAACAAGTGAAAAGTCATCACAATCAGTTTAATGAAGTGCACAGAATAGCAATTGATCATGTCAATAAAAATAAAACAATTAATTTTACATCAAGTGTGCTTTATTTCCTCCACAGGTATTCTGTTAAATAAAGCACCATATATATACTGCCAGGCCACAGCTAAAGAGGATTCTTTACAGAATCAAATTTCTTGTGGTTGTTTAGTATACAAGTAAACTTAATTTTGATAATAAGAACCACAGCGATCTGAGGCAATCTGCCTCTATTATAAGGTACAAAACTGGCACAGAGGACACCATATTATACACAGTAAAAATGCCATAAGTTTAAATTACATCATACAGGGCAAGGAGGCCCTGTTCTCCCCGAACAGCCATATTAAATGAAAGCCACCACAGTGAACTCTTAATTACATAAAACATACCCATTATTTGATTGCCCTTTAAGAAAGTGTACGGTAGATGCAAAAAAAACCCAAAAAAACAACAAAAAAAAACCAAAAACAAACAAAAAAAAACAAACAAAAACTATCTGGAGTTCTGCCTGACCAAGAATTAAGCATATAAATCTATCTTGCCATTCAAGCAGAGAGCACTGGACAAACTGAAGCACAAAACAGAAATAAGCAAAACTTATACAAACAGCATTTTTGGGGGGGAGAAAATAAAAGACTTCAATGTCAAGAAGCAGCTTGGTTTCCTTTGCCAGATATCCTTGTGACCACATGAATCGTAGACTCAATGGTCCTACACAGGATGTCTAAAATGTCATGCTGCTGCATGTGACTAAAAAGTCCTCTGGAATGGCCACAACTGATTGATAAACTAGATTCAGGGTCCTGGGATGGTAAGGCTTGACCATCACAGCCTCTCAAATCTGCGAGGTCAGATAAAACTGCAGAAATCGAAGTGGAAGGAAACTCAACGTCCTCCTCTGCTACAAGGGAATTTTTCGAAGTCTGTAGGTCTTTAAATTCCTTGCACTCTTCAAATTTCCCATTTCCCGGCTGCTCCTCTGGGTGTTGTGACCTCGCTGCCAGCATTATGTCTTCTGAAAATGAAGATGGAACTTCCATTCTGTACTCTTTGACAGAACTGTTCTCAGGGGAAGGAGGATCTTGCTCGGTGCCAGGGTCAATGATTGAAGAGTCCCTCGTCTCGTTATCCGAAGTGCTCGTTGGGGTCAACGCCTCCCGCGGCTCAGTTTTTATGTCGCTGATGCAGCTGTCCACAGTGTGCTCCTCGTCACTGCTCACCCGTCTCCTCTTTACCGGAGTGGCTCCCTCATCGTCTGGAAGGGGAAAACAAGTGGAGACGACCAGGTTAGGGGAATCACCTTGCCTTCAGGTGACGCATGTAAGGAACGAGCCTGCCGTTTCACAGGTTCATTCTTCAAAAACCTTTTCCGTATGAGAGGAACCAATTAAGAAAAATATTTCTTTCCTTAGGGACAACTCAGGTAATTGCTCAAAACCTCATCTCCATAATAGAATAGTATTTCTTGTGTGGTGTTCGAAATTGGAATCGACAAAGGTGTTAATTTTGTAAAAGTCTGTAAAGGTTAGAATGACACCAAAATCATAAAAGGACAAACCTTTAGTTTTTCTTTCTTTGGCTTCTTGCTCTTGCAATGAGTTCCTCTGTTGCTGACAAGCTCTACATTTGTTTAAAAGCTCTTGCAGAGTTGGAATCAGGGCTGAATTGAGCTGTTTGGGAGTGTGCACCGAAAGCAGCAAGGCGAGTGCTCGGAGGTCCTGCAAAAACACAAGTAAACCCTCCACGAGTAAACAACTAGCTCCGTTTAGAAGTCCTATAATACACAGACCTATGCAGTAACAGGCAGCTCGAATTTGTTCTGAGAACTTCTGAACCTCCAGAACATCAGATTCGAGATATATTTACCCTACTGAAATTTTTCCCTGGCAGCATGGACTATTCAGGAGAGCCTGGACAGGTGCTCCCTAAACCTCTGGCTGCCTCTTTTAGACGTTAAAACTTCCCACAAGCAGCGAGTGTCTCATGCTCTGACCCCAGGAGCTCTCCTATGTGCCAAGGCCAGCTAAAACGCCCACGTCTTTAATGAGAACCTGGTAGGTGGCACCAAAATGCTTCCAAAATCAGCTGCCTCCTAAACGTTTCTCCTACTGGAATGGCTTAGAAAAGACTCACCCCATTTAAAGTAGAGCTTGCTTTGGAAATTTCAACTCTCTGGTTGCTGAAGTCAGACTCTAGGCTTTGATATTGATTTATTAGATTTGTAATTAGAGTATTGATTAGGTTGGCACAGTTTGCTTCAGAAAACACCTGCCCTTGGACCTATAAAGAGAAGACTTATTTTAAAATATCACAAAAAACACACTGTGAAAACAGAACACTAAATTAAACTAGTAAATTAAACTAGCTGCATTTCTTGGAGCATGACCTGGAAGCAGAACACCACTTACCTTTAGGAGAAAATGGGTCAAGAAGGTATATACAACGTTGTTGTTAAGAAAGGTCCGTTCATCCATGAGGATACATTTGATGTATTCTGCAAAAACTGGGTCTTCGCAGAGGAGCTTGACACAGTTCTTGGACATTGCAGACTAGTGAAGAAAGAGAGAACGTCATCACCCCAAGTACGACACAAATTTGTCCTCGCGACCCAAAATCTAGCCAGGCCCACTGATGTTCTAGCTGGTTCTGGAAAATTCTTACCCGATTGCTCTGAAATAATTGCATCAGTATTATTAAACTGCAAAAATTAATTATTGCCAATGATTACCTCCCATTTTCAGTTTATAAAGTAAATTCCTTGGGAATTCAAGTTTACTACAGTCACTCTGCACTTAAAGGGTCGGTCCCTCCTAAGCTGCAAGTGGCCCAACTCGCAACGGCCAAACTACAATCTGAAGCAGAAGGAAGACGCAAGACTGGCGATCTCTCCATTTTTCCTTCTGTCACACCAGCGCTCCCATTGTATGAACAGCCAAAAATTCAGGGATGGAGAAAGGAGTAAATTCTGTACATGGTGCAGATCCCCGTTCTTCCTGTATTATGTGATATATAAACTTGCTGAATAAGAGTTCGCAGGATCTACGGACTCCTGGGACCAAATTTAATTTGCTAAATGCTTATACTTGATCTATCAGGTTTTATTAGACGGCCTGCTACACAAACAGAGGTATCGTTTAACTGAAACATTAATATTTTGAATCAGTAAATAATAAATAGCAGTTAAGATTTACCGGTTAAGAGATAGGTCACAGGCAACTGTATTTGCTTGTATTTCCACAAATCTAGTTCTCAAATCCACCGAATTAAATCTTACCTGAGTCTGGCACAGCTCAGTCCAAAGTTTGGGGAATAATGCAAGATGAAGTGGTAAACCTTCATACGCAACTAGCACACCTGGAAATGTATGAGAATATAAAAGTCATTACGTGGGAATGTTCTAAACTGATCTTTGTAGGATATGTTCATTTGGTGATATAAATCATTGCAAAGGACTGTTTCGTCTTACCTGATCACATTCAAATGACTCCAAAAAAAATCTGACCAGAAAGACCAATGGTCTGTGAATTTTCAACAATCCAGTTTTACAGGACAATAAATATATCCCATGAGCATGGGTACAATTAATAAATATGTCCCATGAGCATGACTGTGAAAATTAAAAATATA
This sequence comes from Crypturellus soui, assembly GCA_032275445.1. NCBI lineage: Eukaryota > Metazoa > Chordata > Aves > Tinamiformes > Tinamidae > Crypturellus > Crypturellus soui. The sequence goes on along the minus strand of JAUBNY010000119.1, from coordinate 238,364 downwards.
AAAACTAGAAGAAGTGCTTCTGGATTGGTAACCAGACTCATTACTGTTTTCTCACATTTTTAACTGGCCAACTATAGCACTTGAGGGTTTTAAATATCTCAAGGTTTTAAATATAGATTTAGAAATGGCATATAATTTTTCAATGATAATCATCATTATCACCTCAAACATCACTGTTACCTAGAGAGTGGAACAGTTTAGGGATACACTGAACACTAACAGGTGATACACATCCCCAATACATTTTTTAACTGAAAAAAACTATAGTACACATTAATAATGTCAGAGGTAAAATCAGAAGGAATAAAAATACTGAACAAAGGGGTAATGAGAAGAACATTTACGTTATTATAAATAAGGTTTTCTAGGATATAATTTATTTTGTATATCTTTAACTGTCTAAAAGTTTGACACCTAACCAAAGCTAGCGATCTAGGTTGTACAGGCAGAAAAAATGGACATTTTTAGAAGGTGATGCAGTTGTTTAAGCAAGTATCTTAACAGAAATTTTTCCATCTGAAGGAATCTGCATCTGTCCACTCACTGTGCTGGGAGTCTGGCTAGAAGACAAAGATTTAGGCAATGGAATTAGGTGAGAGGATTCCAAACATGCCTGTCTATGGGGTCACTGTAATTGCATGACTTTTAGGTTTGGCCACCTGCACCTACCACACGGTGCTTATCCTAGGGCGCCTTGGGAGAAAGAAAGAAAAAGATGATGTGTCCTCAGACTAAAACGTGCATTTATGGGGCAGTTCAGACCAGGATGCTCTACTGCAGAGAACCAAGCAAAAAGGCGGGGGTAACTGTTCAGATACAGACATGAAAGCCTTGTTCACACACCAAAAAAAATATATATATATATATAGTTGTATGCTGCAGATTTAGGAAACGTACATAACTACATAGTCCTAGTACAGTAGTAATCGTGGTGGCTCCCAAAGCAACAGAGTAAATTAAATCCAGGCTGATCCAGAGTAAATTAAATCAATACAAGAGGCTTTAATGACTGTATATAGTCCTACCTGCCCTCCTGGGAAGGCAAAAAAAAGGTAAAATCCTAAAATAGTTGTCAGAAATGATGCTAATGGCAGTGATGCTAAGACTTCAGGATCTGAACAAATTTCAGCAGTGGCTGCAGGTCCCTTCTGGACAAGACTAAGGCATGACAATCATGTAGACAAGGCTGCACTGATATTACACCTGATACACAGCTCTTGTGGATACAAGAATAAATTTCTAAATACATTTTTAAAACTCCTGCTACAGCAAGTTTCACCAACTACTTAAACGTTGAGTATCAGGCTCAGTGGAGAAGCACAATTATCCCAGCGCAAAAAAAAAATCCAACTTAGGTTGTGCAGTTCTCATACTTACTCATTTTAACTAAAGTTTCAGTGAACTTTTCACAGTTGATTGCAACTCGACAGAGTAGATGGATGAACTGATGATAAGAGAAGAAATAGTCTAGCAGCATACGATCATAAACATCATCTTTGCCCTGAAGATTTAAGAGAGCTTCATTTAAACTACATAACTGGATATGTACCTGATTTCCTAAGCATTTCGCTTACCACACTTTTTGCCCTAAAATGTTTTATCAAATGCTACAGGAAAACACTATGGGAATTTCCAAGCTAGGCCAGGCCAGCTGTGTCTCATCAGTGTGGTCTTGGCAAACTCAATTCCCCCCTACCAGTAAAAATTCTTTATTGCAGGACTCTCATGAAGGCACAAAGCTGCACGAAAACCACATCTTGGAAGACGATCAGACAAGAAGGCAATAATTGTAAATCATTTACAGGTATCTAAATATACACTACTGCTTTTTAGACCATCATTTGTCAGTTACTACCTGCCTTCAAAAGCCAAAATGTTCTTCAGACCATGCTGCAGAGGCTTTCAAAGCAGTATTTTGAGGAACGTCTCACACCACATGATAAGTTTATGCCAAAGGGCTTGTACATAAACATTTTAAATTATTGGGATGTACATGCTCAAAAGGGGCATCAGATTGTGTAGACCAGAGAGCCAGAAAGAAAGTCAAGCAAACAAATAATCTTAACAAAACAAATGAATGAAAAATGAGCATGCAAAACACAGGTACACATACCCGTGGACGTGGTTTTAAAGGCTTAAAGATCTGCTAGTTCCTAACATACATGAATGTAAGATCCTGTGTCATTTAATATAATCACTTTTCAGTTCAAATATTTACATTATTTTCTGTCACATCCATCTTGGCCGGATACATGATGGGAAAACCCCTACGGATCATTTAATTTCTGGTTCTATTTTTTTTTTTTTTTTGGGTTACGAAAAAAAAGCTTGGTTCTACAGCAAATTTGATGGTACACAAAGATACAAAGCATCATTCGAAAGCTTTAAAAAAGAAGGGTTACTTACCCTACAGTAACCGTGCTTCTTCGAAATGTGTTGCCCACACAGATTCCCATCTACGTGCACACAGGCCCCATGTGCAGGAGATTGGATTCTTTCTGAATAGCAGTGTCCACTGGGGCTGTGCCTGCACCCAGTGTGTCCTTGCGACCACTGTACCTGAGGGCATAAGGGGTATGGCGGCTTCAACCACCACTCAATTCCTTCCCCGATCAGAATCCCCTACGACAGGACTGCTCTGAGTTAGCGCAGGAGGAGAGAATCTGTGTGGACAAAACATCTTGAAGAACCACGGTTACCGGAAAGCGAGTAACCAGTTCTTCTTCTTCAAATGATTGTCCAGACATATTCACTTCGGGGGTGGGATTCGCCTTACGTGACTTTGGCTGTCTAAAAACTGGTCATTCCGAATTCCCTGCGGTCAGCGGAGACGGACACAGAGAGACTCCTCCAGAGGAGGAATCAGCTCATCCAGATTCAGCTGCCTAAGGCAGGAAGGATGAATCTCCTTCTGAGGGCAGTAACCATTTCTCCCCAGCAAACACAGCTGGACACTGACCATTTAGATAGGCAAAGTTATGTGAGTTGAATCCCACCTCGGGTGACTAAAAAGCCATTGCTGTAACTGTAGGAACGGGACGTGGCAAGTGACTACGAAGTAGCCCCACCAAAGCTGGCATCCCATCAGGAAGCCCACAGAAGGGAAAATAGAAGGCAAAAAGAATTAAAGCCCTATACAATAGCCCTGCATTTGTCTGGTATCAGTATTTTACCCCAACAAAGAGAGATTCTGCTTCAGTCCTGGCAGAACGGACTCGAGCAAAACCTGGAGGATCGATTCAGCTCTCTGTTAATAAATCTGAACATAGTTTGCAACTCATTTGGACAGTCCCTGAGTTGTTTCTGAATTTTCTTTATAAAAGCCACAAACAGACTGGGAGATTATAAAAATGTTTCTTTTTTTCTTTCTCTAAATACAAGGTTTAAACTCTCATTACATCTAGAATATGAAGCTGGGCAGGGAAGGGCAGGGAAATGGTGCTTCTGGAGTGCACATATAGAATGGAGTATATGAGGACAACACATCTTGAAGAAGAATTATGCTTTGTTAACAAAGAATAAGTAAAAGCATTATGCTATTGGATTTTTTAATACTTTTAAAAAGAGGGAAAAACGGCAGAGAAATAGCTATTCATATTATCATATGAATATATATTTACATACCTTGCTGGCTTCCACCATGGTAGGCAAGAGGCACATATTAAGTTCAGGACGAGGAGGACGAATATTGCTTTTTCCCCCTATTAATTTCAAATTTTCACGACATGGAAAATAAGGTCCAAGAGACACTGTAGTATAAGTTAGGATAAGATAGGGATATATTAAAAAGGTCAATATTTGAAATCATCAGGGCACACGATAGATTAATTAGAGCATAATATAACTTCAAAATACAATCGCTGAAAATACCTACTTGGGATATTACTGTGGTGGTATGTACAATGATTGTGCTGCAGAAATGGAACCAGAGTATGTAGGAAATCATGAGGACTTAACAGTACAAGCTCCTTGAGGACATCTACAAACAAAAAGTTGGTTTTGCCATTACATATTGTTATTTCTTCACAGCAAACAGTTTAATTTACGGTTCATGCATTTGCAAACCTAGGCCCTTCCACATCAGTTTTGCTAGTGCACCATGAACTAGGCTTTACGGTGAGTAACACATAAAGTGACTACCCCTAAATCGGTCAAGATTCCCTTCACCGCTTCCACTAGAAGAAAATCTGCTCAGTGTTATATCAACAACCAACGAGAGTGGTGCCAGCTTGTAGGAAGTAGAAGCTCAGTAAAATTACCCTTTCCTTCTTCTTTACCATATCACGTTTGAGGCCTGGAAAATGTCAACCAGGAGGGCAATGAGAAAGGCATTCAAAATAAGGGAAAAATGCACACAAATCACAAAAAGATGGTTTAATGTGGACAATGTTTTAGGCCTTCATCAGCATGAATAAAAAAAGCAGATGCTACTCATTAAAAAATTAAAAAAAAAAATTAAAAGAAAAACTTTTCAAACAGGTCTTCTAATGCAAGAAAGGCACTTTTTATCTTTTTGTCTATACCTACGTTTTAAAAAGTAGATCCATTCACTTCCACAATTTAAGGTTTACTTTAATTATTACATATTTCAGTAAATGGATCATAAAAATGGATATGAAGAGCTGTTACTCAGGGTAACTTGGCTGCCATGCATCCTTCTGAAAGGAGCTGTAGTTTCTGCTTGACAGTTGAATGCAAGATTTGGGACTTGATTATAAACTCAATAACCTGAATAACTAAGAGTATTCTCCTTAGTCATGTAACCTGTTAAATGCGTTTGGTAGCAAACTGGCCTCTTGAAATAAATGCCAGCTTTTTGTGCACACGAACTGCATGCCTAGCAAAGTATGAATATTAACTTTAACCTTAGGAAAATAAAATTAGTTAAGAGAAGCATCTTTGTTGACAATATTAATAAGCAATCCTAGTCCACGTAGTATCTAATGTACATTGCAAAACCAGAATTTAAACACACTACATAGAGTTGGTCCTTCCTGACTTCACTTACACCATTAAGACTTACCGATACAAGCGTTTCTGAGTTCTGGAGGACTATATGAATTTAGTAGAGTTAAGAGTTTATGGGCAAATTCAATCCGCTCCTGCCACTGAATTAGAGCTTGCTTCACATCTGCAAATGCAAAAAATACATAAATGTGTTAAATTTCTCATCAGCCCTTGAAATAGAGCAGAAAATTTTAATACTGAACTGCTTCAAAAACCTCTATGTTTTTTTCCTTTAACTATTTCAATCCACTTAATCTCTGATGTGTCACTGGTCAACTGCTATCAAATTTACTTCATCTAGTCAATTATGTCAATAAGCATTCAGTAAGTTTGTTATGTCAATAAGTTATGTCAACATGCAATTTAATAATTAATAATTGTTAATAATCTCATCTCTGTTACTGTGTGGAAATTATGTGAGTTAATGAAACTAGATGGAAAGCAAGATAAAGTACAGTTTTGCGTCACGAAAACTTAAGTTATCAAACAAGAGGTGAAATCCTTAAAAGAGTTATTATCAAACCTTTTCTCTGAAGATATGGACGGGTTGACTTTAGAACGGAAAGGAATATAGACAAAAGCTCCACCAGATCTCCAGTCACATGGCAGGCTGTGGCCTCGTGGTACATCATGTGCAACGTGTTAAAGGACTAAGGAAAAAGAAAGCACAGACAAGTTAATACACTCATCATTTCTAACCCTGTCCTGAATATGCTGCTCTTCCATTTATTTTACGCTCAAAAAGAGGTAAATCAAAATGCACTGTGATAGATATAAAATTAGTCAAACGTGCTACCATTTGGAAAGAGTGTAATTATATTAACACAATTAGAATATTTACTAGGAAGGAGGGAGAGAGAGAACACCCATGAGCAGGCGTTTTATATAACCTGATACAATTCTTGACCTGCCTATATAGATTTATAGGCAGGTTATTATGGTAATAATGAGCAGTCTTCTCCATAAGTTGAACCGAAACTTGCTTTTGGTCATAATGCTGATTTTTGTTCTTCTTGTCTAACCCCAAAACTGGAGTGATATCAAACTTTTCATAGGTAAGTGCCAGAGGCAAACAGAGTTTCTAAAACTTAGTATAACAATAACCTCTACACAAGTAGCTACCTACTTCCACTCAGAAAAGGAGCATCTTGTGAACACATCCAGCACAGCTCATAAGAATATACATTACAAGATAAACAATTTAAACATTAGCGGGACACTCTGGCTGATTGCCAATCACACAATTACAAAGTTTTCATACATAACATCTATCTGAAACCAGTAAGCAAAGCATAAT
>JAUBNY010000119.1:209944-227032 GCA_032275445.1 Crypturellus soui | reverse complement strand
TCAAATGTAAAAGTTGTGGCTACTTTATCTACAATGCAGTTTACTTTAGTTTTTACTAATTATTGTGTTCATTAGGGCATTAACTATCTGACGATGCTCCCAATATGTCTTATTTTTCTGAAGGAGCTACCAACAGATGTAAAAATAATATTCTGAACTTGTGCACATACTTGAGATAGCCCTCTAGAACCTTAAAAAGCATGTTTGGACCCCTACCAGCAATAAGGTATTCTGTAAGTACAGTTACGTACACTCATGGCCATGTAAATACAGACAGGAGAATCTGGGACATCCTACTCCTGTTGATCAAACTTCCTGGCTTTCCTACAGGAATGTAGGGTCATTCTCTGCTGCATGGACACGCACATTCCCCGAGGTTACTATTTATATTCTAAACAACACAATCCAGAAGGCTGCTACAGCCAGAATGTCAAGTCTAGTTTAATGAATTGAACCCAGAAGATTCCATTCATCCTCCTAGTCTATCTCGGGAAGAAATCTCTATATTCTTGCAGTCCATGCACATGCATAAGGGACCTGAGAGAGAGCTTGATTCACTCTGTAATCAGGCAAAACTGTGTACTTAGCCCCATAAAAAAATTATAAGCCAGTCTGCTCACCATTACACACAGAATATTTTAACTAGTTCCTATTTTAATATGGCAAGTGTCATAGTACTCCCAGTACCTTGCAGAAGATACACAAGGGTTCCCAGACTGAACAACAGGCCAGCCCTATATAATGAAATAGGCCTGGCCTTATTTAAAATACTGAAAGGAAAGAGGAAACTGACTGGGAATTCCTTCAAGACTGTCTGTTAGAATGCTATGCACTTTTTGGAAACCACCACTAAAGGCTCCTTCTCTAGTCCTCTTAAATTGGTCTACAGAGATTGAAGAACAGCAGAAACAACTGTGTATCCATCCCCAAAAAGCAACGGCCACAGAAAAAGAGAAAAAAACTCCGGAATATTCTTCCCCAAAGAACAGCAACTGCATCTAAACACACGCTGATACAGGAAATCAAAAACTATACACCACTGGATACATTAAATAAATCTTTTCATCTCTCATTAAAAGAAGTTCAGTAAGAGAGGGAAAATTAAAAACGAAACCTCCTTCTTCTGCATCCGTCTACTTACTCCTGGGTACTGACTGGCGTGTGGCGTGAGATTCTTGAAGGCCCACTGGATATTCTGGTGAGAAGCCAACTGCCTGGTGAACGCAGGCGACTGCTCACAGCAGAGGCGCAGGATGCCGTAGTAGGCAGGGAGCATCCCGCGGTTGAAGAGCACCACATCCTGATCGTCGTGGTCCGCGAGGATGTAATTGAAGGCAATGTTCTTGGTCACCACTGGATTCTGTACAATAAGGCGCACGTTCTCGGGACAGTCTACACACACGTTGTACCAAAACGACAGCAGAGCCTGCTTGTTGTGGTTGGTGGCTATCGCCGGCTCGGAAAGTTTAGGCTGGAAAAGATTCCATAAGTCCATGAAGTACGTAGAAAACATGAGTTTCTCCGTTTTTGAGATCAAACAGTACGTCATGAAACTGAAGTAGGGCACCAGCTTTGTAGTGCCGTGAACAGCAGCATCGACATACAGCTTAGTTCTTGAAAGAAGGCCAAGAAGCACGTTGTAGACTTGATGGAGAACTACGGTAGTATCTGGACTGAGAGGCAGATCACGGGTGGGGATGTGCAAGGAGCGGGTGGATCGGAACATCTGACGGAACGAATTGCTTGGAATAAGTGACACCAAGAGATAGGCTGCAGCTTCAAATAAAAACAAATTTGTTATACCATTGAAAAGGGCACACATGCTTAACAGCCATTTAAACAGAAGTTCAATTATATTGCATTTCCTGTAAAGATTTCAAAGCGTTTTACAAAAGCAGGCAAGTATTACTTTATTTAGTACAGAGATGAGGCAAGCCAGTGAGTAAGGCTGAACAAAGCAGTTTGAGAGATGTTTAGGTTGCCTTACCATACATTTTTGCCTATTTCTTTGCTCTAACTATTGTAATGTGATGCATCCTGCTGCACACACACAAAAGAAGCTTTTTTTTTATGAATAAATTCTCTACTCATCATCAAAACATCATTTGCTGTCAAAAGACCTCTACAGTTTCAAAGTTAATCTCTAGTTTCCATAGGACTCTAAGACCCTGTCAAGAAGTTTAATATAGTCTGTTACTGTGGAATTCAATTTATAAAAACACAGAGACGCCACGGTGATCTTGCAATGACCTGGCAGTGTGATTCCTCTCGGAACAAATTAGGGAGCCAGGACACCCTGGATTTGGGAAGAAGAACAGGTTTCCCCTGGGTCTGCAAGCTCAAAGGACTGAAAAAAGACTTAGCCTGTGATAGGGGAAAATACAGCAACTTCTGTTCCTACCACAATGCAACTATGTGATGAAAACTATGCAGAACGTATTGAATTAGTCCTTTTTCTTCTTTTAAGTTATCCTGAATCATGCAGGTTAACCACGTAGGATAAAGAAATTACTAATACATCATTCAAGTTAATAAGAGAAAATATGCCTTTCATTAGCCACAGGGAACGTTTCTTGATAAAGAAACACAACTGTATTAATATTTTAAAATAAAGCAGTGCCAAAACAACTGGATAGAAAGGAAAGACGAGCTTAAGGGCCTTCATTCATGATAGGAATAGCACATGCATAACAACTTGCCACAGCGAAAGAAGTAGTTTCTTTAAACTAAATTAACTTACAAGTTCTCACTCGAGGATAGTTATGTGCCAGAAGAAAACGTTCAACCCAGTTTTCCATATTTTGCAGCACCCAGCTGTGAGCTAGTTTGTTCCGGGGTGTTTGCACAGCCAGCCAATCCAGGCACTGAGAGGGGTTGTACTCAATGACCTGAAAGAACAGGAAAAGTCAAAAAGAACCTTGACAGTATTTACTGATTGTACCAAGTAACTAAAAACACTTCTTAAGACTTACAATGACATTTTCAAAATCAGGGAGAACATTCAAAGGATCTTCTGGATTAGGTTTTATGGAAGACCAAGAACAGCCTCATTAAATTTTAGTATAAATTTCAATTTTCTAAATCTTGATTGGAGGTTTTGAAAGCACAACCTGTCATTTAATCCAGGAAACTGTTCTAAATACCCTTTTCTATACATTTTCTGATCAAATATTTAAGATTTGAAATGTAGAAAGAAAAGAATAAGTCTTTTCTTTATAAACAAATGCTTTTTTTCAGAGTTAATGCACAAGCTTAACAGTGCTTTAGAAAGAGTTATATAAATAGAACATAACTGGTATGCAAATATGTTCATATAGTTTCACACGGAGGGTAACTATGATTTTTATGAATATGCAGTTTCAAGAAATACATTTATCTAATGCTTTTCAAAGCTAATGAAAAGCCTGTGTGGTGCTGCTGTGCAGTCATGAAAGCTTTTTAGTTCATACGGAGATAATGTACCTTCCTGCCATGGAAGATACTTTCTGGATCTGCATGGATGGAAATTTGTTCATATACCATCAGGCCAATTCACGTAGTCTTTAATTTGCCACTTTTAAAAAAATGGTTTGCTTTTTACCTTAATGTCTAGGTACCTAGATAAGGAGAAATGAACTCTTGCAAAGGAACTATAGGAAGTAACTGCCATGGTGAAAACATTCCTAAATACTATAACCTCCCTGAAGAATATGAGAGGCTGACATGACCAGCTCAAAATTTTAATCTCTGCTTAACAATAAACGAATTTAGAGCATGCTCCTTTTTAGAAATGTGTTTCATCTGCATAATAGTTGTAGAAAATGTTCAAGAAAGCGACTAGTTGTTCACTGGCTTCATTACTCCATTACTTCTTAGTGACCGCTAGAAATCGGAATGCTTGCAAAAGTGGGTTTTGTGCCTTAAATCAGTCTGTGTATGCATAAACTGCTGGGTCTGTCATCCATGTCTACATAATTTGTACCTCTAAACCATCAAAAATGTCAACAATGTGAGGATCATCATGCCAGCAGCAACACAGCCCAAACTTACGACTTTGGCTGCTAAAAGCTTGGCTTTCTATCAGAAACCTGTCACCAACTGGCTTCTTCTGCACGTTTAGTACGTATGGTGGGAATAAGGGGGGAAATAAAAAAAGAACTTTCCATGGCAGATAACACATAAAAAATATAACGTAAATCTGTAGCTACGGATTGAAAGAGGCCACACATGTAGTGTAGGCCACAGCATACTTAATTAAAAATGTCTTTTGAAAATGCTTCCTTTCAAGGAAAGGTTAAGAGAAAGGCATAACCTACCTCTTCCCCTTACACAAAAGGCCGTTAGATTAATTCTTGACTTTGAGATCCACTGTTTGAACTCTTCCTACTCGAGCTACAGGAGTTACAGCTATTGCATATTCAGATCAGACACCTAACACCAGCTTGGTGGATGTTTTCCCAGATTACTTAACTCTTCTTATCCCTGTAACTACTCTTAACCAGCAGTAGAATACTGATGATCAAGAAACAATATTCTACCCCACTTCATTTCAGTGGATAAGACAGGTTTTTGATTAAAAGCCCAAATTCTGCCCAGTAATAATACCATAATCCCCTCTCTGTAGAGTTAGTAATAAGGGGAGGCAGACAGAATGGGCAGTGAAGGGAATGAGTGATAAAAATCAGAGGAATTTACCCAGAAGAGGAATTCTGAATTCTTATTATGTATCAATTTATTTCTCCTTAAACTAAAGATTAAACTGAAGTACCACTCAACCACAATGATCTTAAAATAACATGAGTTACAAAAGAACTTTTCAAGTCTATTAACTGTTGTGTATTTGGAAGAGAAATGGTCGCAAAAAAAAGATCACGAATTGATGTAGTAAGGATGGTAGTGTAGTGTAAAACTCTTTCAAATACTTTAGTGGAAAAGAGGAACAAAGAAAAAGGCATCTGAGCTTCTGCTTGCTTTTACATGTTTACCTCCCATATCCTCTGCAGGATGTAAGAAGCAAAGGGTGGCATTCCTGGGGGTCCACCAGCAAATTCCATTAACATGGTCAACAATTTGAAAAAAGGATTGGCTGCCTGTAATACATAAACATAAAAATACCCATTTTGATCTATTTCATTTTACACAGTAATTTTAGAGAGACTTTTAAAGTAACGAGATATTGGCACAAAAATGTATTTCTATGAACTTCAGGGATGAACATTTCAAATATTTTTAATCCTTTACTACTTCATCTGTAAACAACACACACATGTAAACAGTAGAATTAAGCCAGTGATTATAGCTAGTGCATGGCACTATGATCATATTAGATATGATCAGTAGAATACACGTCAGAAGGAAAAAAAAAGCATACATTTGTAAGCCAGACATTATTCTTAACGGTCAGATGTTAAGCTGCACAGGGTTGACTTTACCAATTTATCCTCTCATATATATAGAAGGTATCACTATCTCAGATAACTATTATATACTTATTACATGCACATAACACTCATCCAGAAGAAAATATCCAAAAGCATCACATAACCACTGAAGGTTTACACTGATCATCAGTATTGGCGTACCATTTCTTTCTGAAACTACCAACATTTCTACTCTACCATGTCAGCTCTTAATTTTAAACCATTTTTAAAAAGCTTGCTAAGACTCACACAGCTTTTAAAATGTTTTGATAAAATGGTTACTATTATCATTTGATATCTTGCACTTCACCAAGGGTGTCTATTGTGCATGTGTATAGGTGCAAAGCAAAAAAGCAGAAAAATGTAGCAAATGTTAGCATGAAGGAGGGAATAGATTGTCATCTGATAGTGCCCATTCTATCACACAAAGCAAAGCTGTCATGAGAATCATGTGCTTCTTTCCCAACCATGATTGTGTTTCCTCTGCTTGACATGCCCTCATTTTTTCCTGATTTCTTTTTTTCTTTTCTGACAGCAGCAAATAAGAATGTCCTTGTGTGAACATACACTTCTCCACTCTGCATATATTTTTCATGTGGAATCCATTTGGAACTCTCAAAAATTTCGTTATCATCAGGGCAGGAATTTATTCCAAGTAAGAGATGTGTTTGCATGCACAAAACTGCAAAATAGTGCCCCAAAAGTCAAACAACCAGATGATAAAGATATGTGGAGAATCTAGAAATATGTTATTTGGCTTTGAAGAAAACTTTTATCTGAAGCTGTAAACCAGATTTCTGCTTTAGAAAACTTAATATACAGTGCAGTTAGACTTTATTTTCTGTCACAGAAACTTTCATGGATCATTTTCCATGCAGGACTTTTGATTAGCAAAGGATTAAGTAATTTAAAACAGAAAAATATTAATACAAATTATTTAATAGACAGGCAGTATGTTTACATACCTCAGGAGTCAACTTTGCTATAGATGTGAAAAGCATGGACACAATCTTAAAAACAAAACAAACAAAACTCACTTAGACTTATGCTTATTCAGTTAAAATAATAAATCACCCCATTACATCTTTTAGAAAAGGTCTTCAAGAAACAGCTATAGTTTCTAATACTTACATGTTCTGCGAGTCGATTATTGTACCGGCACAAACTGAAAATAAGGTTACAAGTTTGCCTAATGTTGATACCATCACGGATATGTTGAAACAAAAAAGGAAAACCCTGTAACAAATAACAAGATATTACTCTATAACCTTTGTACACATGCACACACACACACATAGACATGTGTATATTTTTAAAGGCTTGTGCATTTATATTAAAATGAATTACCTTTCCTCCTGTTAATGCTGCCATGTCATTTTGTGACAAAGTTAAATGCCTAAAATACAAGAAAACCTTCGTCACTTTACTTTGGAAACCATTTAGTTAGTTTAAAAAGACATCAAAAACGTTTACTTTAACATCATCAGTAACACGGCTTACCCACATACATGCTCATTTAACAAAAAGCAAAATCCAGAAACATGCTAACTAAGATTGGAATTTAATTTTGATTTTTAAGCTCTTGCCTTTCTGAGCGAGACTGTTCAACTAGAAGAGCAATCAAGGCAATCATCTTTTCAAGTGCAGCAGGTCTGTATTTTTCTTCTGCTAAAGACAGTATATCTTCCTCTTCCTCCTCTTCCTCCCCTTCTTCCTCAGAAAGTACTTCAACTTGTGGCTGAAGGGGAAAAAGGATAATTTCTAAATGGACATTTGGGAACTGTATTTCAAAGACTCCTGTAGATGTTGCTTATATTCTGCAATCCTTTTTATTATATCAGCTGAGTCCTTTATAACTCATCTGATGCATATCAGGCAAATAATTCATTTTCACATTTAAACATTCATTTTGCACAAGCTAAATTGTATTTCCAAATGCAAAAGACGGACTGAGGTCACTATATAGCCCGACCTGGTGATCGATTTAATAAAAAAAATGCAAGTAAATTTAAAAATCTAAGTTGTACAAAAGAAGGAAACAATCCAGTTGATCTCATTAGCAGTGCCATAAGAGCAACTTAATGGCTTCTATCTAATACCAATCTTCTACTGAATATAAAACTGTGGTTTATAGTGTAGTAGTTTCATAAATATTACATTCACTTAAACAGTAAAATAAAAATTATATTAGAGTGAAGTGAATTTAACAGCTGAAAAACAGGCAAGAGACAGTGTTAATGATCACAAGTAAAATAGGAAAGACTAGTTTTCACTGTGAAAGATGCTCAGACTTACATTTTCAGGTCCTTTAGTTCCCATATAGAAATGGACCATTGTTGATATGGCTTGCAGTGAAAGCAAGAACTGGCTCTGAAATACGTAGATATTGAATTATTTGGAAAATACATACACATATATACATACACAATTTGAAAAATTTCAAGGCTATACTCACTTCCTCCTCTCCCATTTTGGCAAATTCATAAAGAAAGGCAAAGTATTCTGTGAGATGTTTACTGTGAGGCTTAACACCGTGCTCCATGATGGACAAGAGAGTCTTCACAAAGCGGGTTACACAAGAGCGACTGCCAATGTCTTCCACGGGACCGTCCATGTCATCCGAACTGAAAATATAACCCAGTTCAGATACTTCACGTGACAGACAGAACATAAAACCATCTTGAAACAGCCCAAATTTTCAGGAAAACAACAACAGTTTTTCGTTCTGTCCTACAGTAACACTCAGATCTCTGACTCAATGCCAATTAGATAATAACATTGTTCAAATTAAATAGCAGCCATCACTCAAAATTTTGAATGTTTTTTAAAATTAGTATTTTGAACCAAAATTCTAATAAGAAAAAGGACTCATAATAATTGGACTATGGGATCTCCTGCTTATGTAATCTCCTTCACCTGCATGCCAAATTCCCAGATTTCACAACGAATGCTGTTGCATCTGGCTACGCTACGGCACAAGGGAAAGGCAGTCTCTTAACCACAGAGAAAGGAGCCTGACAAGACATTTTTGCTTGGGAAAAGGATCACAAGTGATCCTTTCCAGGATATGAGGAAAAAAAAAAAAACCACTTTTTTTCTTCTTCCTCCAAGAAAACCAACAAATATATCAACATATCAACAACCACACATATTTTGTAACTAGGGATAAAGTAACAGTTTTCTTGATAATTACCAAAAAGAAAAAAGAATCCAGTATTTTTTCTATTTCTGTGATTTAGTCGCATGGTACAGGACTGGATTCAAATCTCCAACCTCTTGTATTGTATTTAAATATTTAAAAATGATGCCTGTGTGTCTCTGAATGCAACTTACAATCACACTATCCTGTATAAGTAGCCACATTTACCCCTGCATCTGGTTACTGACACTGAAAAGAAAGGTCTCACTGAAAATCTAGCCAAAGGGAACAAACACTTCAATTAATGTATCTATATATACTGACTTCTCCAATATCAACAGTACTTTTGAAGGAATGACAGTATTTAGTATAGAATAATAAATGACAATAGAAACAGAACAGTTTTGTTTTAACAAGAGCATTTTGAATAATGTAATAGACAAAAACAGCTGATGAAACTCATGAAATAGAAAGAAGTTTTCAGGTGTTAGGATTTTTGATTTTACCAGTCTTCCATTCCTGGCTGGAGATAAAGATGTGCATGCACTGGCCTCAGTCTCTGTATCACGTGAATACACAAACGCTGGAACATCTGCAATCATGTAATTCATTAGAGATTAGAGTTTTACCTAAAAACTAGCATAGAATTTTCCTTATGCAACATAATCCTTTAATGAGATGTTGAATACACAAACTATATATGTCTTTCTATGGAAATATTTCTGTAATAATCAGATGACTTAACCTAAATAGAGGTTCATGTGAGATGAAGTAACTGTTGGTAGGTTTTTACCTAAACAACTTGCAAAGAAATAATACAAGTAAGTGAAACTATTAGTAATACTCATACTTCACTGATAACAGCAAATATTGAAATGTTACCAATACAGTGGTTTTTTTTTAACTTTTGTAACACTTCCAGTAAAAATGTATTAATGTAACTTTGCCACACAGCAAGCCAACATTATAAAATTAAAGCTACCCCAAAAATCAAAGGCATTTAATCAAAGGAAATTTTATAACAGAAGTTTTCATTAGGAACACCAAATCTAAGTAATTTATTGTATTTTATTTTTCAAACATAACACATTTTCCTGACACAATATTGTTAAAACAACTCAGGAAAAAAATATAATAATATTCTATAATCATCTTCTTTTACTTACCTGTCTCACAATCTGATTGGGACACTTTATTAGGATCTGCATTGGCCACCAATCATCATCAGCCATACGGTCCAAAAACCACTGCAGAAGGTATACGCTTTTAAGTTTTGTTCCAAATCAACAACCATAAAAATACATTCTAGTCTAACTTTCATTTTCCATGGTATTAAAGTTCAAAGAGATACTGCAGTTATTAAGAGAAAGCAAATATTAATTCAATGGGAAGCTAAATGTCCTTGGTACATGAGAAAGAAGGAATAAAGGTCAATAGCAAGAAACATTAATATAAATTTACATTCACTTTCTTATCCCTGCACTCTGCATTTCATTATTCAGTTATCTGGAAGGACACGCTTATGCTGAAGAAAGGTATCAACAGAATTCAAAATGATGCTCACAATGAAGCATAAACTGAGGAATTTTGCAGAGTAGAAGAAGAATGTAGATCCTGAATTAGATCCCTTCTCATTTTAAATGTGGAAAAGCCTTACTATCACCCAAAACAGAAAATGCGTAACAATAACAGAGTGAATCATACAAAGGCACTTTGCAAAAAAATCAGATGAGCCTTGTCATTTCCACAATTTTGTTTTATTCATAAGACAGATGGCTGAAAATAATCCAAGTTGCCACTTCTTTTAATTATATCTTAGTGTTCTTTGCCACTTTCAATGTCTATACTTGTTTTAAGCACCTCAAGATTGCCCCATACTGTGTCACCCGATCACCAAACATTACAGATTTTTTTAACAACCTAGAGTTTATAAACGAACAGGGATTCAAATCCATTTGTACTGAATAATGTCTATTGCAGGATACACTACGTAATAAGGGTCCTGTACATTCAAATTACTATAGAAAGCCAGTCAGTTTTTCTTCCACATCTAAAAACTGTCTTTTCACCAACACTACCGTGAATTCTTTGCCCATTCCCTCTCATTCCCTCTTTTTCGCTGACTCATTTTCAAGCTCCGGCTTCTATATAATGTCATTACTCCTTTCTTCTTCATGCACATGGGGTTCAAGATTCTCAGCTTCTAGGTCACTTACCTCACAAGCTGCCTGACTGTTATTAAATTGTTTTGTTAATAGTTCAATCCACTGAAGCATGGTAGGCTGTAAAAGAAACGGAGAAAAAGATACTTAAAATAATAAATTAAAACCTAATCCTTAAGCATTTCTAAATGGTCGGTTAAATTACTGAATTTTAAAAAGAAACATAGCTAAAAACCACTAAATGACTACTACATGTTTTAGAAACTAGCATGTGCTTCAAAACCTATGAAAGTTTTATATATGAGGTAGCTGTTATCCATGTAATTCTGCCTGCTGTAATTGCAATCATATTCTTACTAACCCTGGATGGATTTAGGATTAGTAGAATTATATCAGACAAGAAGGAAGTAAAAACTGAGTGAAAATAAAGACAGTTCAGATAAAACTTTCTCTTTGCTCTAATAATGAAACTTGAAATTAATGAGCACAACTATTGCTCAATGGTAAACAAGCTCTTCTAATTCAAAGAATAAGAAGTACTTATTTAAATTACAGTTCTCATCTCTGAATCATCCAAGAAGTTTCAAACACAAGAAAAGATTTGTTGTCCCTGATGTTTTGTGAGACAAGGCAAGCTAAAACTGAAACTCATTTTTTTTCATTGTATGGTGTTTACCATAAATTTATTAAAATGCCTTTATATTTTGCATCACGAATGCACTTGCTACATCTCAAAACCATATTTTTTAATGAATAAGTTCAGAAATTTACTATATCCATGCAGCTATCTAATGAGAATTTACAAGTAAGTAGAATACCTTTTCCTTTGAATGGATAAATGTCTCTAGTACAAAGGAAGTGCTTAACTGAAAAAAAAAAAAAAAAAGCACCATTAATTATAAAATGCCTGAGTTGAAACATAAATAACTTCCATTTAAAATAAGCATTATGCACTTCTAAAGTTTTTACCTTTGCTGTCATCAGGGATACAGCTTTTGGATCTGGTAGCGTACTTGGGATACTACTACATAGCTGCCACATAAACCTAGAGACAGCAATTTCATTTATTTATTAAAATAAATAATGAAAATCTGCATAAAGAAAAGACATCTTAAAAATCACATTTTTAAATACTTACCCAAAATATGTATGCTCAAAAATGTTCTTGTCTTGAAGAAACTGCATGTTATCATGCCATATCCACTGAAGAAAAAATGCTAACATCAGATACAAGAAATCGGTTTATTTCACTACATAAGTATGATTTTTAAGATTATTTAAACATTTGCCATGGCAAAGAAAATATTTTGCCTTAGGAAAATTAATTCCTTATTTGAAAGGACTGGTTCAAACCTAGTTTACTCTTACTACAGTAGATGCTAGCTTTGCCTGCCAAACAGCTTTAGAACAGACCTCAGTATGCTTTAGTTCATCTGTAATTACATTTTTACATCTTAAATACTGCTATTTTTAGGGAATATCTTTAAAAAGATGCATGGTCAAAGTGTGGTCAAGATGTATGATCAAGACCACACTTCAATGCCAGCAGAAGTGTAGTATCTTAAAAATCCTATCAGCATCCCTGATCTCTAACTCAGATCGATTACACCTTCAGACAGCCTGACTCGATAAACCTAAGGTGAAAGTTCTGACCCACAACTTCATGGCCCGTGTGAGCTTTTCATGAATTCTTGAAGAGCAAGATTTGATTTTCCATCACCATCCAGGACAGAATTTCATATCAGGTCCCTCTACTCTTTCTGAAATAATGTTTTTCATCCTATTTGTTTGTAGCATTTTTTACATGCAAAGGATTTTAAAGCCCCAAAACCTTTTCTTTCCAAAACTGTGGACTCCTCAGACCATGCACAGCCCAAGCAGAACCTTTATGTAAGTTGGAGCAGCCCTCAACACTAAAGAGAGCAAAGAGAGGTCACCGGTGCCAGTTTTTGTTTCGCCTGCCCCTTTCACTAACAGTTGGGCTACTCTCTCCAGGACTACGTGCAGAAAGGGATGCTCCTCTGTCCCTTGCTCATTTTGCTTTCCCTCAGAATTTCAGAATCTGCCAGTAAAAGTACAAAGCAGCAGTGGTAACTACTCTGTTGTTATTTGCCCTTCAAAGCAGTAAGCTGCTGAGCAACTGAAGCTGAGAAAAAGGTGATGGTTAATCAGAATATTTCCTGTAGTATCGCAGCTGGTAAAACAAAACACTCCCGAGAAAACACTTTTTTTTTTCCCAAATATGAAGCAGAATTATTCTGATATTTGAAATAAAAATCACAGGACAGAACAAGAAAACATGGTTCAAATTTACAAGCAATGGAAATCATCTTATTTCCTATTGAAAAGACACCAGCTAATATGATGACAGCTACATAATATTTTCCAGATAGGTTGGCTATGTTTCACCTATACCTAAAAATTGAGAAAGTAACAATTGCCATGGAGTTAAAACCTTGTTTCTCTACTCCCAATGAAGACATTTTTATCCACTCTCCACTACAGTGTTATTCAAATGACTTGAATATTGAAGATCACAAACAGTTCTATAATTAAGAACCCTGAACCAAAAGGAAGTAAAAGAATTTCCCAAAATTAAAACTTCTTATAAGGAACTTACATGCAGTACAGAAATGTTGATTCTCTCTCTCTCTTTTCCTTTTTTAATACACATACTCATGTTCTGCTCATTGAGGAGCATTATCTGTCCCCACGATGGGGCTATTTCAGATATCTTAGTTATTGCTCTGAGGCAGTTACCTTGATTTTCAGAATCCTGCTCTTATTACTACATCAGAGATACAGTTGCACTCCCTCTCTGCCAAGTTCAATGTTGGGCAAAATATTTAGTATTTCTGATCTTGTTCTTTCCCCTGAATTTTTAGTAACAATCTTTAAAAATGCACTTGTCTTTTTTTGGAAACTACTTTAAGATTCAGCTATATTTTTCAGTGAATTTTATTTCAAGCAATTAAAAGCAATAGATACTAAATAATAAATAGTGATTACTTAAACAAAACAAAAACTCTATTAAACAACATTTACCTAAAATAGTAGCTAAATGAAAGGATAGCCATTTCACTATTTAGAATTGTATCTGTTTTGCTATTTTTATTCAGATTCCATTGATTTGTTTAGGATTTCTTACAGTATTTTTATATCAGTGTTAAAACAAATCAACTTGTACCTCCAGCAATTCTGATGAAACATCAAATTTGTAGTCTTTGCCATTTTCCTCCTCTGGCTCCATCCGCTTATAAAACAGCATGTAAGCACTGTGTGTCTTTAAGAAAAAAAAAACTGTATAATTTTTGCTTTGAGGGATAAATCATGAAAGCAGAAATATATCCACATAACAAGTGTTTGGAGAAAAATACCTTTTCAAAGGAGAAGTCCATAAATTTATCAGTCACAGAATCATATGTTTTTGTCTGCCAGGAAGAAAATAAAAGCATTAATTACAAACTTTTAAAATAGACTGGTTAATGATAATTTGAGGTATATGTGCACGTGGACTACTTCATGGCATTTACAAAGAAGATACTGGCAATTTATTTCATATTCAAAGTACTATAAAAAAATCTGCCCTCTCTTCTACTGTGGCCCACTCCAATTTTTCCAAGTTGCAATGCAGTATTTAGACCTTACTTTTCATTCAATTTCTTGCCTCTTCAATAGTTCGCTTAGATACCTCTTCTTTTTTGGAACTGGAAGCTATTTTACCCATTTGCCAAACAACTGTTCTCGTTTTATTTCAGCATATTGTCACAACACAGCTCAGCTAACTCTTCTATTTCATTTATATTTCACAATAGGTGGCAGACCAAAGTATTCCCACTATGAAACCCTTCTTGAAAGCGTCCTCAGAGCAGAGTAACAATAGTTAAACATAAGAAAAATAAAGCCTTAACTTACAGTCATTTCTCCACCAAAACATTCAGAGGCGAGCTGGGCAGAATCAAATGGTTTTACTTCAGCATCATTGAAAAGATACCTGTAAGAGGTTAAGCTTTTGAAATATAAATACTGTAAGGTATTCCAGCATATCACTGTAAATCGCATCTGGGAGAACTGATCAGTAAGAAAAAAATCACTGGCTACATAAACTTAAAAATGAAAGGTAAAAACATATATTTCATATATAAAAGTATAGTAAGAACATATTTTAATAACTTAAACATTGTAACAGAATTTCCTCCACATAGAATTCAGTGAGTTTATAGAGAAGAAAATCTGGTTCACTGAAAGCTAACAAAATGAAAAGAACTGAATGTCAAAATCATTCATGTAGCTGCAGACTCTTCAAAGGTAACAACCAGCTTTTGTGATGATAGCATTAAATCTTACAGAGTGTATACACTGAAAAATTTATGATATAGTCATTGATATTTTTGTCAGAAAAGCAATGGTTGTCATGTAACACTAGCTTAGCACTGTCCTTAGCACTTATCTCTTATAGGACCACGTATGATAAAATCAGCAATTTTTGTTCACTTAAACAGAAGAAATGATAGAATTGCTTTGTATAACTCACCATTTGTTGTTTTTGTAAGCATGGGGATTGACTATATCCCTAATAAAACTGTAGTAATGTCCACCGTCTGCTGTTCCCGTATGAACTGTCACGCCTATCAAATCATACTCGTAACTCTCAGTTTCTTTCAAATATTCGCCATCTTCCTTAAAACCTTCAATAATTGAATATTTAGTCAGTTACTTCATAAACATCTGAACTTCAACATTTCTTAAAAATCACTAATTGTTTACAGGTAACACACAGATGGCAGAGCACAAAAGAAACAAAGAATACTGAGATCATTTTACGAGGCATACCTTCTTTTCTGTCATTTTTTCCCATAAGGAAGTCTTCAGTGTAAGGTGTCATATCCAAACGCAAAGGGAATGAAAAATGTGTATTGACTTTCTCCTTCATCATGGTTACCATATTAAATGTATATCTCATCGTGTTGAAGCTTAGGATACGAGGTAGTTTCTTAAAACATGCCCTAAAGGATTAAAAATAATAAATATTCAAGAAAGCTTGTTGGTTAAATAATATTTTCACAAAGATTTTCAAGCCATTCATTTCAAGCATGAATTTGGAAATCAGTAAAAAGTCAACCTAAAACACAGAATTCAGCAACCAGTCTTGTGTTAATTCTCACAAACTACACATCAATGATTTTCAAATGGTGTACTCTTATACCCATGGCATTTATAATACCTACAAAAAACAAATAGGATGTTTTTAACCTTAAAAATAATATTTAAGGACAATAAACAGATAAAACAAAATTGGTAGTTTTATTTTTCTCTATTTTAGTAGATATTTTCAAGTATGGCAATATTTTTAATGTTACCAACTTTGGAAGAAGAAATTGGGGATTAGATATGAAACCTAAGCAACTGTTTTACACAGTGAATAACACAAATGCTGAGCAAACGCTCAAAGAATGTTATTTTCCAAAAGCAGGAAAAATATAATTTAAAAGGTACTACTTTCTACAAATTTCCTCTAATGTATTTAAAACAGGCCCTAAACAGCTCAGTGAATATGTTATCTTTTTTTAAAACATCTTGCATTATTCCTTGGGCAAAACTATCTTCTTATATGCTCATTTGCCTAAGGATCTCATCCTCAAAGGCCTCTGTGTCTAAATGAAGGCACAATCCTATTTCAACTCAGGGACTGTTCTAATTCAGTAATTTACTAATTACAACACTCACTAATTTACTAATTAGCATTAGGAATGCTAATTTCTTTGTAATCATACCTTTTCTCAGCCCGCACTTTCTTCCCACAATGAGAACACGTGTACATGTTGTCACCTTCCAAAGTATCTTTAATGGTTACTTCATCAAGAGATTCCTATAAAAAAAAGGAAGTGGTATTTATATCTTGTGCCTACATGCCTTGCTTTACTATTTTACAGGACCCTCTCTCGATCTTTTAATAGGTTTAATCAACAATCCACAAATTATGAAATAAAACTGGTCAAAGTCACCAAAAGGTTTGCCCCAGGAACATCAACCTAACATGATGTATCTTCTAAATTAACTTAATAAACAATAGTTCAAATGTGCATATAAAATCTTTTAATATTTAGAGATGTCTCACTTAAAATGTGACCAGAGCTTCTCCAAAGCCAAGAAATGAGTACATAGTAAGTATCAATCATAACGCAATTTTTACTGGAATAGCATAAACCAATGTCAAATGACAGCAGATGAGAGCACACTACACTGAAAAGATGAAACAACTTAAACACATTACTTAGGAACATCAGCTAGGAAGAGCAACCTAAAATATACCAAGACTAGAGTACGGATATAAAAAATATCTACACATTCAATACACTTACACTGAACTGCATTTATTTAGAATTGT
>JAUBNY010000119.1:190286-209844 GCA_032275445.1 Crypturellus soui | reverse complement strand
CCAAGACTAGAGTACGGATATAAAAAATATCTACACATTCAATACACTTACACTGAACTGCATTTATTTAGAATTGTAATCTATATTATACATCATAGTCTTGTATTACTTACATAAATATTCTTCATATCTGCCACCTGGCATCTTACTGTATAGAACTCTTCAGCAGTCTGACTAACATGTTCACAGTCCTAAAGCACAGCAATAAAAAGAAAAATCAATGGAATAACTGTGATGTAATTAAAAATATATTGAAAATATAGGAATAGAAAAAAGAATACCTACCAAAGAAACAACGTTGTTTGTAATAACACCTCCAAACAGACTTTTCACTGTATTTTTCTGTGAATGAATTAATAAATTTTGTCAAGAAAAACAGAGCAAGTCCATCACCTTTCAGGCCTCCTTTTGCTCCCCTTTAATAACTCACCAGTTCTGGAGACATTTCTTCTATTTTTGTTATGAGGTCAGTGAAGAATTCAGTCATATCCTTCTGCTCTCCAGTGTTGAGTGGCTGCTTATCCATGGTATAGGTTTTACAGAAAGGCCTTGGATTGTATGCCTTACATTCACTTTCCTTGTAGCAAATAAAAAAAAATAAAACAAAAAGCAAATCCAATCAAAACAACTAAAATGTAGCTATTTTAGATACACCATATGCAATCATATATAGTATATAATTACATAATATGTCTATTAGGTGACAAAGTTTGCTAAGTTTTTACCTAACTGATCACAACAGAATCATTATTGAAGTAAAACTATTTTGCCAAAGATGAGACACATCCACTTTTTGCATATCCATTCTGCCACAAAATGTAGTGTGATAAACATCAGCCTATCTTCATTTTTGGATATTACTGACTTTGATCCTGAGAACGGCTTAGTTCTCATTCAGACTTCTCTGTGAAGTGGGTCTGGTAATTACAGCTGGGATCTGATATTAAACTCTATGTGACATTAGCAATTTTACATTGCTGCTTCATGCAAACCTGTGCAGTATTACAGATGTTGCCAATCTTTCCTCAACTGATTTGCTGATCTGCAGCATCAAAGTGAGTAAAAAGTCTAGCAGTCCAGACCCTCCTTTACAACTTCGTCACACATACGTAAACTGCCAAGAATTCAGATATAAAATAGTAGCTATATTTTTCTTTTTTTTTTTTTTAAGGAAAATAGAATACTGTATAAAATAGTCTCTTTCACACCTACCATTAAGTAGGTAAACATTTTCTGGAGTTCTAGTAGAGTGGTCTTGTGTTTCATATCTTCTGAATACTAAAAGAAATTCATAAAAGATGACTTTATCTTTTTGCTTATTACTGTCCAAAACCAGCATTTAAAAAGATGAAACAATCCTATTTTTATATTAAATAAATAACTTTGTTATGGACAATTAAGAAAAATGATTGAGCACATAGGGTGTACACACAGTACGCTATTTTACGCATATACATCACTGCTGCTCATATTTTAAGACACTATCATATTTTAAGTGAGGACACTATCAACTAAGGTGTTTCACACATTATAAATATATGGCTCATACCAGGGACCAAAATTAAGCTTTCTATGTAACAATGAACAGCTAGAACTAATAATATCATATTTCTGAATCCTGAGGAAATATATATATATATATATATATAGGAAGAAAAATATATATAGGAAGAAGTAAATCTTAAAAGTAAGCCTAAGTAAAGGCTTAATCAGTCTTTACATTGATTCTAAATTCAAATTTCAAAAAAGTCCACACAAGGAAGGTAGGACCCCAAAACATACCTTTGCAGTAAAGATTGCTTGCCTGGCCTCAGGAATCATATACAGTTGCTGAATAGTGGATGCCAAGTAACAAGTTGCTCCAAGATTAGTTAGCCCAACAAACCTACATTCAGCTCGAACATCATCGTGTGGCCAATAATCCCACTTGTAAGGTGCATGGGAAGCTAGAGAAAGCATGAATCATCAAAAAGAAAATCAATTCAAAGTCAAATTTCCTGCGAGTTTTCACCATATAGCAAAGGCATTCATGAATTATAAACACTGGTTGCTATGCTTTTTCATATATAAGAAAGTCTTTCATAATATTTGATTCTAAGAAGTATTTTTGGAAATTAACCAGTATTTCTACCTCCTGCTCTATGGCAACTTCATGGTGACATTGCCATCTATAGTACAGTACAAAATTCTGAACAGTAACAACAAACAGGTGATATGAAAAATAGAGATATGTTTGAAAAAGGCAAGCGTCCTGCTGAACTTGAGTTTCCTAAGATATCTCTTTAGCCTTGCTCATTCTAAATTTCTACCATTTGTTGTTTGATTTTCTCTGCAAGGAGCACAGAGTATGAGGTTCAGCCTCTGGAATGATGTCCCCCTTTGTCCTCTGATCATCAGCTCTTATTTCCTCTGTTCTTACTGCCTTCCCACATTTTTTGCCCACTTACTCTCTGCTTTCTCTGGATTTTCCTATCTGGTGCACTGAATTCTGAAGAGCAAGTTAGAGAATGAAGCGTAAAAGCTTCAATGAGCTTTAACAAATATTAAAGGCTCATCAAGGTTCTCTTCCCATCCATACTACCAGCCCTAATGGATCCTCAAATCTTCAAATATGAGACCCACAGGATATTCTGCTGCACAATTACTTGTTCTAATCTTTATTTTGGCATTGGCATCAAACCAACTATTAGTGCTGTAGCTTCAAGCAGAGAACAAGCATTTTAACTCCACTTTTTTAAGGAATTTCTGTGGCACGACCTAATGGTGGCAAGGGCCTGGTTGGCTAATTGAAACAAAGTTCTCCTCAGTGTAACCTCTCCACGAAAATGACTAGCAGGGCAGAAGGACATACAGTTCTTTCCCCAAAATGAAATCCTTACATTGCAAAATCCTAATTTGCCCCTTGTGAGTCAACACCTATTCCTTCGCTTACTGCTTATCCAGTGATAAATACAGAGGAGTTGGTTGCCTTCTTTTTACTTTATGAGAACAGTTGGAGCATATTCTTCTGCCTTAGCTAATCAAAGTTCTTCTCTGATGAGACAGCAAGCCATGTTCCTGAATAAAGACACTCTGATTTCAAGGACCAGTTGAGATCTTGGCCCTAAAAAGCTCAGCTGCCACAAATGGAAGGCTCCAAAATCCATTAAAATCTGCCAAAGTTCAGTGGCTGGTTCAGGAGCAGAGTTTCATTTAACATATATCAGACTATTTCTCATGTTCTTCCGTTCAGTCATGTTTAACCAGACTAAACAAGAGCAGATCAGAACATGATCAGACTGCACTCTTTAAATAAACTCAATATCCTACTATATTGATGAAAAACTATAATTTCTCTTAGAAATTGTATAGGATTCTGCTTATCTGAATCACCAAGACAACTGGCTGTGTGAAAAAGAAATCTATGTTTTAGAAGATATACAGGTAAGAGTTTTATCTGCTCCCTGATTCATTCCTGCTCCAAAACTTTGTGATTTAAAAATGAAAGGATGTTCAGATTAGATCAATCCATATTTTCTTTCATCATTCCTTGAAACTGACAAATTCCTCTACATCCTTTTTTTTCCTTTTAGTCTGGATGTATTTTGGCTATGAAGGTCTATGGCCTTGCAGATATTTTAGTATGCAAGAAAAAAAATCTGATAAAGGGCCTTAAGGAATTCTATGAGAAACTTCTCAGAAAGGATCCTACTTTCTGCCTCCTAGGATTTTTTAAGAAACTATCTTCATTTGTTAAAAACTTTTCTTTTTTTTTCTAATGAATTTTCCCCACAAAGGCAAATTTGCCCTCATTTAGGGCTATGTCCATTACTCCTCTCTGTCGTTACAGACAATAGCCTTCCATGGGAGATATGGAACTTGTAGCCAAAGTTGTAATATTCTGTTTAAAGTACAATAAAACTTAGTACAATATTATTTCCCTGCTCTAGAGTCCTTTATTTCTCTGTACTTCATCCTCTGATCATGTTTTTGTTCCAAACATAACATCAGCCACTATCTTAAAGAACTTTCTAGAAACCAAGCAGCTTAAGTTTTTTTCCTATCCTTTGGAACTTAACATTTTTATTAGCCCTGGTCTTAAAAAACAAACAAACAAGAGAAAATATAAGAGATTTTATGAACAACAGAGGATATCTATATCTCCCTTCTAGTAAGATCAGAGTCTGCATTCAATGTAGGTCTTCCCTGTTGAGAAATGTTTGGAAAAGGCTGGGAAAATAAATCAGAATATCACCTGATAGATAACAGTGTATCACTTGTTTAAAATGGATGAAGACATTGCCATGGCTTTGGTTGAAGCTTCTAACTTTTACCATTCAGCAATGAAGGAAATTATGGTAGTGGCAACTTTTAAGAAAAATGTTGCTGCAGTTAAGACTGCTTTACAATATACTGTCGTTTGCACTTAAACAAGTTAAACATTTTAATGACTGCCAGGATAAAGCATTTATAACATCTCTTTTTTAATTAGAACCTTTAAATCTTTCTTTCTTTGAAGAAAATACACTGGAGAGCCTTCAAGGGAATGTTTTCATGATGAAAACCATACCTTAGTTTGCTGCAGGCACTTAAAGAAATCCATTAAGAACGAACAAACACATCCTGGCTTCAATCACAGCATGAGTAAAAAATGTTAGAGCAGATACAGCAATTGGTCAGATTAGAGGACAAGAACTATACAAGTGGCAGGAGCGAAAATTTCTCCAATGATCCACAAAACTGGACTATCACAATGAAAGATAGGTGGGAAGTTAATAATGTTTTCCTTGACCTTATTTTAAAAGAGCAATCCGATTACAGAGATAAACAAGTGAAAAATTCCATTTTTAAGTCTCTGAATCATGTCAATAGAATGATAAGACTTTAAACAAGAGTGGCGTTAGCTGTCCGAGAGAACAGCAGCACCTCAGAATGAGACAACTGCCTGCTGCCAGTTGTAATAAAATTTACACTTTTGGAACTGAGATATAGTGAATATGGAATAGGATCATGGACCAGATGGCTCTGTAGAACTTCAGTAGGAAGGAATAAACAAGATTGTTACATTTTCTGTAACACGCTTTCACAGAAAACATTTCAAAAAATTTCAGCAAAGATGAATAACTGGGATTCTATTCTATGGACTTTTCCTAAACACAGGACATTTTGGAGGCTTTCTACGTTTCCAGTAACATAAAACATTAGAGCAGAACTCTTACTTTCTTCCTTTAGTACCTTGTAAGGTACTAAATGAATTCCACAGATCACAGTAAATTACAGATCCTCAGCTTACAGAAATTCAAACTGGACACATGAAAGAAAATCTAGCAAGCTAAAAACTGCAAAATTAGAATTTGAGAAGCAAAGATAAAATATTAACTGACCTAAAATTTTGGTAATTTACAAACAGTACATAAGAAGAACTGAGTTCATTTGGTGTGGCTTTGTAGTATAGAACCTACCAAGCTAGATTATATTAGGGGAAAGAGAAATGAAAATCTAGCACAAGACAATGAAGCACATGAAAACAAATCCGCTCTAACAACAGTTTTCATGCACTGGTATCATTTAACAGGATGATGTGCTTTAAATAACTAATATTTAAAAAGAGAAGATCCGAAAATCAGATCACACTTAATAGATAGTTAAATATATTCATTTTCTAGGTAAGCGAAAGACACATCTGCTCTCTAACACTACTGTAAATGATGCCAGATATGTAACAGAGTTAAAAAGGGGAATTTTAAGAACACTGTTAATGCTAACATCTTTTCTCATTACTTATTTTTGAGAGCATGACTACTTGGTTTAAGTTTGCTCTCTATCTGTTTCTATCTATGCATGCTTAACAGATCACTGCTTTTAGCAGGTCATTAAATGAAGACACTTATGAAGTATGTGTGAACAGAAAACACAGAAGGACTAATTTTCCAAACAACACTTCAAAGTTACACAAGAGTAAAGGTTCTTACACTGCATATGTTGTGCCATAACCCAGTTGTGGAGCAGCCTGTAGTTTTCCACAGACCCCTTTACCATCTCTACCAGCAAGTCGTAAGCAGCAGCCCTTGAAGAATGGGACTTGCATTTTGGCTGTTGTCTGTCTTTTAGACTTGGCAGCAAGAACAGAAGATTGAAGATGTCTCTTAGAAACTCCTGTAAAAACAATCCAATAAGCAAGTTTATCAGTTTGAACCAATTCTTAAAAGATGACAGTCATTTGTTATCAATCTTACAGAAATGTCTACAGACTTTCTGGTCCTCTATCAGTTATAAAACTTTCTATGACTTGCATACAAGTTTTGAACTGTGAATTTCAACAGTTTTCTCTGTATTACAGGGACTGTAAGAGAAATAAGTATGCTGAAAAATAATATAAAATGATCTTCTTATGCTAAATCCAGCACGTGGCAAAAATTACAGGAAAAAAAAAAAGAAAAATTTAATTCAGACATTTGCAACTTTAAAATGCACGGACACAACTTAAGTACAAAGACTTTTTTTTTTTGTAAACAAAGATATATAACATGAAAAAAACCTACAATGGCATAATTTGTAGAAACAGTAACAAAAGTGTCATGTATATTTTATCATAAAAACACTAAGAAATGAACCAACCTTGCACACTGATGCACAATTTTATTTTTCCTTTGTATGTAAAAGCACATGTATGATCAACATGTCTTTTTGTTATATGTGGTAAAAGTAAATTGTGCAAACAATGAAAACCAGAATGTTGATATGTAAAGACAGCATAAAATGCTGGTGCTACTGAAATCAGTAGGAGAAGTTAGTTGTCTTTAATAGAGGAGCTGGATCGATCATTTATTTTGACATACTATTCATGTGGATTTTTAAATAATTTTAAGACTAATTTCACCCAGTGAAAGTCAGCATATAACTTAAATGATGTTTCTATTTTGAGTTTTACGACTTGATAATTATTCACAAAAAACAGAAAGTCATATTATGTACCATATGTACTGTAAGTTAATTTTACACTGTTCACAGAATAAGGCTGACTGTAAAAATTAAAAAGTTAACACTTCCATTTACCTCTTTGGAACATTTATCAGACTTGAAGAGACAAAAAACATTAACTGTGCCACGCCAGGTTGACTTGGATGACAAACACACAATACGTATCATTAATTATGTTTACCTTCCCAGTTTAATGCAGTAAAAAACTGAGAAAGGCCTAAGCCCAAACTTCAATACTTTCTCTTTGTCAATTTATTTCAGTAACATTAGAACAAAAGCAAAACACTAAGTCAATAAGAACACTAAGATTTATAGACCTGTAAGACTATGTGGTGACATCCTTCCCAAACTATACCACCTTTAAAGAAATACAAAATGGTGAAAGGCTTTCCTCCATCTTCCTCCAGTTGATTAATTACTAATTAGCCATGTAAGCATTACAGAAGTATTACAAGTGATCATGAAAAAAAGATGATGTTACAGAATTTAGGAACAGGATTTCAGCAAACTCTCTCAGAAACAGCAACCACTGTGTGTACTGTGTGTCCAGGGTATATGACATGATCTAGGGCCTTCTTCTAGCAATAATCACCCAATAAATGGCTTTCCTCTGCAAATTTTTTGGAGCATTTTTTTTCCTAAAGATATTTTCTTCATTGCTTTTCCTAGAGACAGAAATCACTCATTTGAAGTAAAAAGGGCAGATTTCTGCTCTAAAATCTTACTGAGAAGATGACAGTCTCCACCACATATGGGAAAATCACCTAAAAACCTTGTTTCCTGTTTAGGGCAATTCACGCAGCATTAATATGAAATCTTATCATCAAGGTCTGTTTATGTCTGAATACTATGGAGAAGTCTCCTTAATCAGAGTTCTTACAGACTCTTTTCACACTTCGGAGATGTATTTTATTCTCTTTATGTGTGATATTGAAAAGAACTGGAATGCCAAGTTTCTTGAGAGTTAATCTATTCTTTGCACCACAAGTAGAACTTTTTTTTTTTCCAACTTTTCAATAATGTGAGAGGCTGGAGAGGCCTGCCAAAGGCAGAAAGATAAATACACTGTCCTATCAGTCAACAGCCATACTGTCAGCAGCTTAAGCAAAGCAATAAAAGAGTTTACAAGCTCATCAATGCTCTCCCCCATACATTTAATTGCAATAAACAGGTTCTCTGTGACATTTTTTTTTAGTCACAAAAGAATTCTGAAGAAAAATATTACTTTTTGAAGAGGACTTTGCCTTGATCAAAGAGTTATGCTGATACGTGCAAGTATCTAATGCATGCAGCAGCTGTCAAGCAACAGCTTCTCCTCCCATGATATAACAAAGGTGCGCAGAACCCCACAGATGGGGGAAAATACGGACCTATTGAGTTGTATATATTAAATACCAATCTCCCAGCCCATTCCCAACTTGCATACTGAGGCAGCAGCCTGGTTTCCTTCCATTCCTAACCCTACTTGCCAGGTGTAGTTAGTTACATCAGCAGCCCGTCCACATCTGGTATGTGAAGTTACCAACGGTGCTTTCAGCTGCAGCCTAATTTCCCAGTCTTTTTTGATATATGATACAATATATGACATACATGCAACATGATTTGAGATTCTGCACTCCTCTTTATAGTAGTTTCCATTTCTATTCTCTTTTCAAACTCTTCACATGACCAAGCGATCCACAATGCACTCTGTAGATTGAATTCTGCCTCTTACTTAATCTTCAGCATCTCCATAATAAAATATACTTATTCTGAAAGAATTACTCTTTTTCAAAATAATGCCAACAAGGTTACTTAATGTCAGGTGGTACACAACTGAGGAAGACAGTATTAAAACTTTTGAATAGTGAAACTACCTTTAGAGCTACATTATGATAAGGGTAAACAGACAGGACAGACTTTAGTAATATTCTCCTAACAGAGGCCTGCTGCTGCACATGTGGAGAGCTTAAAAGATACTTTCAGATCACAAGTATCCCTGGATACAGTCAAAAAGCAGGAGCTGTTATTGATTTCTAGTAAACTAGTTAATGCTGATTGACTCAGAAAACATTTGGAGATCTTAAATGAAAACAAATCAAATTTCTGGGCTGTAAGAGCAGCATCCTGAAGTTAAATATACCTAGAAAGGGCAAGGGCTGTAAGTGCTGCTTTTTAATAAAGGAATCAGATGTTTGTTTCTATCAATCATCTTAAGGCTTGATAGATAATATTCTCAAACACTGAACCCCAAAGTCAAAATAGAGGAAAATGGGTGAAAAGAAGAAAGCACTGCAGAAGAGAGCACTGCCACGACTACTTCTTGTCCATTTCTTACCTGCCCTTCCCGAGAAAACTTAAAGGGTGGTTTGTGTTTAATAACACTTGTTGCAAGACGAAGCAGTCCTGTAAGTCCATCGTCTTCTATATTACCATCTTGATGGTCAAGGATTTCTCTGCTAGATAGAAATACATATAAAAGAAATGTTAAAACTGTGCTTATCCCAATAGCAATAGATAAAATTGAGCTCACAAGTAAAATCACCTTTACCAAATCTTACCTTCGAATGCAGTCAGCAAGATGTCTTGCAAGTGCATCTAAATCAAGCAGCGTGGTCTGATTAAAAATGAAGAAAACAGAATATATGTGAAAAATAATTATTTCATGAATTACAACTAATAAGCCCAGTTAGAAACCATGGTTATGTGGGGAGTTTTTTTTTTTTCTGTTTAGGTTTGAGTTTCTTTGCTATTTTTTTGCTACTGTACAGAGAAAAACAGCAAGAACTATAACTCAACTCAAACATGCTCTTGAAGTAATATTTTAATGTGTCTTCATAAATAAAGTAGTAAACTTTATTTATACTTAATACTTAAACTGTAGTAAAACAGTTTGCCTTTTTATATCTATGCTACACAGTTCAAATGAAGTAACATATTTTTTCTTCATATCCAAATCTCCTCCAAAAACTCTCTCTGCTATTTTAGAGTGAAATGGTTAAATGTTATTTCTTAAAAGTGCAACATGTAGTTTGTCATCAGAGCACTGAAAAGTCCCATTACCATTTCTTGCTTGGGCAACATACAGGCAAGCAGAATTGTAGCCTAATTACTAGATTCAAATAATAAAATGGATTTACAGGCAAATGAATGTCAGGAAGAAGGATGAGGTCTTTTTCTTTTTCTTTTTTTTTTTTTTTTTTACCTCTATTGGTAATATCTGGAGTTGGGAAAGGATTAGATTTTCTCCACTCCAGAAAAACTAGGATTAAGGCTGTATCTGCTTTCCCTTCCCTCACTCTGTCACAGCAGTGAGAATAAACTAAAGAGATTTGCAGAAAGCCTGCAGCAGAAGTAGTTGCAGGAGATGCCCAAAAAGGCAACTTTAACCCTTTAAAGATGTTCTGAAGATTGTAATTTTTCTGACTTGTGCTGACTGTGTGTTGGCTGAAATTCTTTCTCTTCTTTCAGCTTTGCTCAAATACTTGCTTGCCTCCTTCTTAGATCCCACTGAAATTATTCTCCTTTCAAAAGTGAATCTCCCCTAAACAGTTAGGGTATTCACAATATCTGTTATTTTCATGTAATCCACTCTGCTCTTGTGCTATAGCTATCCTCATCATCTGTACTCTACAGTCTCTGTAACAAAATCTTCCTTTGGCCAAGAGCTAGAAAAACTAAATACACACAGAGAGTAGGTACAGGGGGAAGAGGAGAGAGATCCAAGAGCAGTTCATGTCAGTTCACCGTATCTTAAGTAAAAATGCTTTGTATTGAAGTAAAAATGGTCTGAATTAAAAAAGAAAGAAAAGTCACGCATTTAAACGAATGCAAAGCAAAGCCTACCTGACTTGCATCTTTCACGTGTATGTTATCAATCAGTTTGCACAGCAGCCAAAAATATTCTTTACAACCTGGTCGTAACACTGGTTCCTCTTCATAATCCTCTATCTGTGGAAAGAAATTGCTTTTGCTCCAAAGTATACTCAGGAAAATAATTATGTATTAAAAGAAAGAGGTAAAACAGCATTACAAAAATATTATTTTTGATAGAATCCTACTTAAAATAAGCAAAGTATAAGAACAATGTCACCTACAGTGGTAACAGTGCATTTTTTCTACTGTTTTTCTTCTGAAATAGTTATTTTTGCTGAGAGATTCTCAAGCTGATCTACCATGACATTAAAAACTCTAGAACAGTATTGGCTCTGTCCTCCACATTACAAATTGCAGAATTCTTAGTAGTAAACAGAAAAATCAGAAACTTGGAAGGCACTTAACAGAACAATTCTGATTTCAACTAGTCTAGTAGTTCAAATCAGGGAACAATAACTTTCTGCTACAACAGAGAGCACCAATGCACACACAGAGCTATGCACCTATTAAGTTATTTTCTATTATATTTAAAATCGTAGGTAGGTCATAAATTTAAAATACAACTATTATTCCCTAACAGTGTGCTGTATGGACACTAAAATACCTGAAGAGGAGTGATTCCTAAACATTATGCTACATTCTTTTAAGTCCTAAATTAGTGCACTGTCACAGCTGTAACTACTTCTTGGAAAATACAGATCACAGAACTTCATATTCGAGTGTTTCAACAACGGTTAGATGGTAAACGGTGAGTGTTTTAATTTTTTCCCTATTTTTCTACTGACAAAAGTAACCTTAAGAATATCTTTGACAAAATCTTGTAATATGCAAAAGTCTTACCCGGATAGGTTTTAGAGCCTGAGCATCAGGTAGAAATTTTAATAACGTTGATGCAGCCAGAAGCAGAAAGGACCGATTAATTGAGTCTCCCCCATCCAGACCAGAGAGAGATAATTTGTATAAACCATTACAAGATTCATGGCGGACGGCAGTCTTCATGAAAAACAAATAAATAAATAAAATGATTCCATATATTACTTGGAAAACCTTTTGTGTTTGTTTCTTTGACTTCTCTATCATATATATAATTCAATTCCTCTCATAATATATATTACATATTATTATATAATTACAGATAACATACACTTAAATTAACCATAGAAAAATGAAAAAGATATACATTTAACAACAAAGAAATAAAAAGAATTGTCTGTGCCTCTTGCCACTTCTTTGATGCATTTTCTACATTGAAGATTACAGACAGTTACTGAAATAGAAAATATTACATTATAGTGGGACAGCACATAGGCTTTTTCTGTCATTAAGTATTAAAACACAATAATAACAAACACTCCATTTTGTCTATATTGCACCTTTAAGCAATCACTAATAAGAAAATTTCCTACTACGCATAACTATGCAATTTTCCATTTTTTATTTCTTCAGAAGAAACCACTTTTAAGCACATTTTAATATCAGCTTCCACCTCATATTATGATGAGAAGTATAGCTAGAAAAAATATGACAATGGGGAAAGTACAGTTAGACTAATCCATTTAAGAGGTCATCATCTAGAAATTTCAACAAAAAAAATTACCTTTAAATGGAAGTCAAGAATGAAGACTGGAGTTTATACTGTAATTGGTTTGCAATCCACCATACATAGACTATCTTACACTATAGTTTCAATATAGAATGATAAGTCCTTAAATAGGATTCTAAGTAACTGAGTTAGAATGTGTCTACTTTCAGCAGGAAACGTGTTTTGAATTCAGCAAGAAGAGCACGCACATGGAACCAGAGTAAAACCTGTGCCTTTAACATACCTCTGGAATAAGAAGGGTAAGTTTCTTCAGCCAGTCTTGCAAATGGTCACTGTCAGCTAGACTGGATTTCACCAAGGAACAGCAATGAGCCCAACTCACCAAGAGCCACATTGAATAATGTGTAACTGAGAAGAAAATGAGAGGAGAGTACATCACAGTGCAACTCTGCAATAAAATAGGCTTTTTAGTTGGAAAAGTTGTGCAGTATTGGCACATATGGCATTCATTTCAATCACACTAACATACAAGACTAAACCCTTATTGGCACTTAAATATACCTAGAAATGTATTTTTATTGAACTTAACTGGTGTAATAAATGAATTATACAATTTTCTATTTTTAAAAACATTATTATTAGTCCAAAAAATATTGGTAGCACTAACCTTCATGTCTTGACCTGTGATCAGACTGAGCTTTCAACACCCTGAGCAGGAAGAAGATAAAACCATTTGAATTTCATCACAGAATGTAATAGATTTCCAATGAGAAACACAAACACATGCAAGTGACTACAAATAACACCACAGCTACTCTAAAGCACCAACTAATAAAACTACAGTTTTAATCTTAAAGGGGTTCACTTCACAGTAGAAAATTACTACATCTTCAATGTCCTCTTTTATGTTTTTACTGACTGTGAGCTAACCAAAAAAAAAGCCCAGAGGGACCAATATCTATATTTTAGTCAAGAAAAGATGGAACCAAGATAGATCCATAGAGAAGAAAGACTCCATTCTTAATATTGAACTACACTGTGAACAAGTTTTCAAATTTTAAATGCCATTTTTTTTACGCAGGACTGCTTTTCTCAGGATGGAGAAGGGCAAAGAGGACAAAAAAATAAAACAAAAAACCCTAATACCCAGTTTCAGAAGGTAAAATTTTGCCTTCAATATATGCACACCCATTGAAACAATATGTGGAACTTCTGAAATAACAACCTAACGCTATTTCATTGTGAATAATAAATCCAAACATAAGCATATCAATAAGCTTTTGCTTATAAATAAATTTATTTTCATGATTTCTCCTTTATATTGCCTTGAATTGCTTTAATTGCTACAGAAATAGCAAAGAAATAGTGAGAATTTAGATGAGAACATATCTTGTATATTTTGTTGCTTGGTGTCATATAGCCTGAAGAACAACTGGTTAAACAGCAAGGGAATCCAAGATAATTACTTATTTTACACATACTCCTTTCATTAACTTCTGATAATCTGTTTAGTTTAGTGATTTTATATTTCTGATGACCTCTGGGAGTTCCCTCTACTACTTATAAGGGTAGACTACTACAAAAAAGCTGCCTGAGAAAAGTCTAATGTTGATAGAAATTACATTTCTGACACGCTGTTCATGGCAATTAAAACATAGAGCACTATTCACTTAATTTCAAACAGTCAAAGAAAATGTGCACAATTTATAAGCTTTATTACAAGAATAAAAAGATATTGTACCTAGGTGCCAAGTTGTCGTAAGTATAAGCTACTGACATAAGTCGCTGAATCAAACTGGTTCCCTGGACAAGTACAAGAAACACCTTTAAAAATTGAAGTCAAAAGAAAAAAAAAACAGTTAATATAACAACAAGCTTTTTTAAAATTTATTTTTAAATTATTCATACTGTATGAATCTAAACCAAACCCACCTGTGTAGAGGAAGGAGGAGCAAAAGAGAAATGATACCAACTCCATAATTAGAAGTTATAATATGATTTTTATTAAAGCATGTCTAAAATCCTGTGGTTTACTGCATAAGTTTAGCTGCTAAAATTTTATTCTGCTACTCTTTGAAAGACAGTTTAACTGAAAAGAAAAAATAAAGATCTATTCATTTCTTTCACTAGTAGAAAATTGGTTTTGAAAACATGAAGTTAACTTTCTTCTAAATATCTCAGGTGTGAGGGAGAAGGTTGAGTATGAAGTTGTATGGGGGTGAAGTCATGTATGAAAATTTACCTGGTTTCTTTGTGATCAACATGTTTTATTAACTATCAATTCATTTAAATTATTAATCTTTACAGAATCTCTGATAGGCTACAAAAAACAAAGTCTGAAGAAAGCCTTTAGGGCTATTTAGCTAGCAAATCCAATACAATCATAAATAAATGTCAATGATGATTAAAAATCTAACCCCAGTTATTACTACTCATAACAGCATTAACTACTGTTCTCTCCTAAAATATAATTGGTATTTGATCCTTTCCCTAATTCCTAGCAGCTTTCGAAATTTAGTAATCTATTTTGTCCAATACATAATTCTTATAGAAGAGTTAGTGTCTTACCATGCAAATAAGTTTTTAAGAATGACAAATGTGAAGTTTGGCTTTGCTCAGAATTCAGATCTAGCCTTTCTGGTGAACACAACTGTTCCTGTGCTCAAAACAAACCTATTTTCGGTGAACATATCTCTAGTCATCCAAAGTCAAAAGACCATGGATGAAATATCAAACTTGCTTTGCCTCGGAAAATCAGCATGCAAAACTCTGGGAGGAAAGTTTACAGGTTTGGGCAAACATACCATACACTCACTCAGATATTGTTAGCAAACTACTTCATCCTTAAGTGCTCACTAAGGGAATCTAAGAAGGACTTGGTGAGGATGGTGACAGCATATAATGACAGATTCCCAGAAATACAGGAGGTACTAATTTGGAAAACAAAATGTTAGAAATAGGGGTAAAGCTCTGTAATTCTAAAATTTCCATTTCACGTGCTTAAATTCCTATTTATATGGTTTCTTTGGAGAAGTCATCAAAAAAGCATTATGGCTGCAGCTTCTAAATCTGTTAGTTTTAAAGCAATAAAAATCATGTAACTCTGAAGAACAACTTGGATTAACATTTTCTTCACTGTGCTATTTTAATTACCAGACTAAAGGCTTCTCACAACAAATGACCCGACTTTCCAAAGTTCACAAAATACATATTGATCCTATTGATACTATTGATCTCTTACCTCTGTTAAACGAGGTATATGAAGGCCTTTTGCATGATCACTTGCCGTCTTCCTTGATTTGCCTGGCCACGTTCTTTTTCTATGACTCTCTGCTACACCAGACCAGGCAAAGACATCGTGGTAAGCTAAATCCAGATCTGAAGGATCGACTGCAAACTGGCAGATCAGCTTCAGCAAGCAAGCAAGACAATCTAGCTGCCACTGTGAAGAAGAAAAAAATTTTTTTTTTACTTTTTGAGAAATTAGTTTTACAAAATAATTCTTTGTCTGCTATGGAATCTGAAATAAAAAGCTTAAGTAAACTATAAACACCTATTTTATACATATATATGTATGTTTGTTTCTTTATTTTTATATATCTATATATGATTCAGAGCTTCAAAAAATTCAATTCTTACTTATCAAATGCCTAAGAATTGAAACTATAAAAGAGAAAAAAAATATCTAATTAAAAAATAAGAATTTAGCTCAAACTAGTAATAGCATAATGATGAGAAGAAATAAATTACAGAAGAACAAAATACTGATATTTATTATTGGGAAATTTCTTTATTAATCCCAAGGCCACAATGCTAGCAGCTTGTCTCAATGCCAACAAGTGGAAATACTCCAAGAAATGACGTTTCCAGCCTCTTCAGAGAGGAAGAGGATTAACAGATTATTGATTTTAAAACATATTATAACAAAAGCTTCCAAATTAGCAGCCTTCCCTAAAACAAAAGGAAAGCAAAGGAAAAACAAAGCAAAGGGAAAACAAAGAAAAACAGCAAAAGTGATGTGCCCAAATGTGTACTTTATTTCATTCTAAACACAAAGAATCTTTAAGACTAGATAAAAAGGCAAAAGAAAAATATCAAGAAAAAAATGAAATATGAAAATTCTGAAGTATAAAGTTTTTTTAAAAAAAAATTTCAGGAAATTCTCATTTGCCTGTGGAGATTCTATGGTTAATGGTATTACATTCTATGGCACTTCTATAAGGATGAATGACAAAAGCATTTAACTAAAAAACAGTAATTCCCAGTTGTGATCAGTTGCTCTTTCTCTGTTTATTTGTAAACACTGATACTTGTCATTTACTATAGAAAACAAAACAAAGGCTCATAGTAATGGAAGTCTTTACAAATCACAGCTAGGTTATTGTGAAAAAAAAGGGTGAATTACTTACCACAGTCCATGATTCCTGTTCTTTAGGTTCTAAAATTCCTGAATTAAAAATTTCTAGTAATTGTTGGAGCCCTCCAGCAGCAACAAACTGTAAATATATTATGGAGCCAACGTGAGAGAAAAGAAAAAAGTAGATATATAAATATCACTAATCTTAGTTAGATGCCAATCTGACCTTCATTACAAAAAAAAAGAATTATAAACTATGCAGTTGGTTTTTTTATGAAGGAAAAAAGCAATATTATATGCAAAATATGCATATACTATGACAAATCTAAAGGTCAAATAACAAAAAAAAAGAAAAACTTCACAATGTTACAAAACTCTTAGATATAAGACTTTTTAATTGATTTTCACTTTATACTATTATTAAAAAAACTACATTACCTGTAGTACATGTTACAGAATACTATAGAAATACAAACCTTGCAGCTCCATGTGTTTTTACTGTTTTCTATTTGATCTTCACTTGAATCATCCGAATCTGGGTAAAGATCACTATAACTTCCCTACAGATAATCAAGAAGAAATAATTATAAAAACACAAGAATTAAAATAAACCAATTCATCAATATATACTTTGATTCAGAGAGAAAAAGATATATTCTGTGCAATAAACCCTATTACCGTAGATTCACGCCTTATTCTTCTATTGGGCTTTCCCAGAGCTTCGATAATTTCAAGAGCATATAAAAGTTTATGCGCACTTTTTATTCGCAGAAGATCCTTCCAACTAAAGCCATCATTACCCTTAAGAAAATAAAGAAGACAAAGAACATTTAAACAACTACACCTAGTTTTGACCTGTCTAAAAAAGGCAAATTATTTAAGTTTTATCTATTATTTGAAATTAGACAACTTCAAGCATATTTCTATTCATAAATAACAATCTAAATAACATAACAACTCCAGTGCTGTTTCAAATATTCTTCATTTAATGGCTTTTTTCCCCACTCTTTTCCATCCAAATTTTTTTTCCATTTTTTTTCCATTTAGCTGCGTACAAACTAAAATTTAAGGTGTACCAAATTTTCAGGAAGAAGCAGCCAAATATGCCCTGAATTATAATTTCCACCTAAATTAGGACGTGTGTATCTATAAAGAACCATAGTACGTAATTTCACAACATAAATTATGCATATTTTTAATCAAGTGGGTAAGAAAACCACTGGGTAAATGCCATGCTTTGAACTTGCAGGAAAAAAAAAGCATATGAAAAGTATTACTACCACAACAGTCATAATATTAAAGCAAAGTTTGAAATGATTTAAACACAATAGGTTACAGATGAATAAACTGCTGCTGCAATTGAAACAAAAAAATATATAGTGTTTGCTAATTGTTTCATTCATTAAGTTCTTTTTTTTAAAAAAAGAAATCATAAAAACTGGAAACTAAACTGACATACCTGCTCATCCGAAATACTTTGGAATGCCTGTAACATATTAGGGCACGTTGGTAGAAGCATTAACAGTTCCCAGACACGTCTGGATAAGTTTTCTGCATGGAGGTGGAGCTCTTCGCATCTTGCACTCTGATAAACCATGAAACAAATATTCTTATTAAAATCTTATTCTATGAAAAGAGCTTCACTAAGATTTCAGAGGCTAAAAGTACACTTATTCTTAATTAACACGTTATTTGCTTCCTTTTCAATGTAAAAGAAAAAGTAAAAACACGATGGTGGAAACCTTGTTGAACCTGCAAGGAATTAGGTTACTTCACCCTCCTAGCATAGCACGTTTCTGGAAATACTTGAGGGAAAATAAAACTTCACATAAGCTAGTGATGGCATAAAAGTGATAAAATAGTAAGTTTAACAATAACACCTTTGCAAAAACTTCTTTAAGCTAGGCAATTTCCATAATTTATCAGCATACCTACCTAAATAACTGATATTCTTTGTACAGAATTATGTTTTTAAAGCATCTAAACATTCAGGACATTATAAGTGATATCAGAATATATTGCAATTATGAAAAGCTGCAAATCACGATAATAACACTGTCTGCAAAATTAAATACACAGATATATCTGACATTTTGATACGAAACACACGAATAGGCTTGACAGGAAAAAACAGAACCGATTAGACTGCTATATAATTATCCTGAAAAAAAAAATTACTTTAAATTACCTCACTGTCTTCCATAACCATTTCTCCAGAAGGAGGCTTAAAAGAGGCAAGCATCTCTAGCAAATCAAAAAGGGTTGTAAGATGAGGTTCTTGCAAAAGTAAAAGCATTGGAATGTTATCCTTTTGAGGAGGAGGTAGGCAAGATGCTGGAAGCTGAACGCCTTCACCTTTGCGTTCTCTCCTTGGTGCACCCAGTGATACAAATACCATCTAGAAAGAGACAGAAAAACAGAAAGGAGAGAGAAAATGTTAATAA
This sequence comes from Crypturellus soui, assembly GCA_032275445.1. Classification (NCBI taxonomy): domain Eukaryota; kingdom Metazoa; phylum Chordata; class Aves; order Tinamiformes; family Tinamidae; genus Crypturellus; species Crypturellus soui. The sequence continues at coordinate 190,685 of JAUBNY010000119.1, read as the reverse complement.
AGCATATTCTGAAATCACTGATATGTTTTCAATACGATCAGAATTAAGAACTTGAGATTATTTTTTCCCTTTAAATTAACCCAGCTCATGTAGCAAAACAGGCTAAGTGACAATCAAACACTTAGGCCACCAGAACTTCTGATCTAGAATAGCAACAGTTAAGACAGACTCTTAACTGCTACAAACCAGCCAACAACAGCAGATGCAAGCACACAGGCCCACAGTATTCTTTCTAAAAGTGTGTTAGATCATCTCTGAAAAGGTATGAAATTAATTTCTCATTCATAGAATCACAGAATGCCTCAGGTTGGAAGGGACCTCCAGAGATCACCTAGTCCAACCCCCCTGCACACGCAGGGCCACCCAGAGCACGTGGCACAGGGCTGCATCCAAGCGGGT
>JAUBNY010000119.1:171215-190147 GCA_032275445.1 Crypturellus soui | reverse complement strand
CTGATCATCCTAGTCGCCCTTCTCATTATAGTTAAGTTTCCCTTTATATTTAAGCAACGAAAGGAGAGAGGTAATCACCACTGCTATGCAGTTATGTTCAATAATTTAGACAAAATCTGAATGCTTGGTTCTGTTTTTTTTTTCACTGGTGCCACGTTGTTCTTGATGAACGTAAAAAAATGAAAAAAAAAAAATCATTTGGTTCTTGAGTTTTCAAATCTACTAACTTAGAATTTGTCGTTTTAAATTATTATTTTCAGGACTGTCAACAGCATCAAGGACTAGGAGTATTCCTCTGAGCCTGAAAGCAGATGCTGGGCAGCATGAAACAATCAGATTCTGAAAACTATAGGTTGCCTCCTTCCCCAGAAATGTACTTTCCACCACCACCTACTTTTCTCAGTTTCACAAGACAAAAGCAACATACCAAACGATGGCTGTTATATACATATTGATAATACCTGCATGTCCTTAAAACCCAGCTCATGAAGAGTTTTTTCATCATAATCAGTTGTCAGTTCGTGCCCAGATGAAATCATTCTCACAGGTCCCATGAGGCCACCTAGGATAAGAATGATTCCAGAAATTTACTAAAATACATAGTTTTACTTTCTAATGGAAATCTTATGACATACTTTAAAATAAGCATAAACTTCAGTAGCAATTAAAATCATGCAAAGTTTTAAAGCAATTTACTTACAGAAACTGTCTATCAAACTGAATCTCCTTTTAAATAACAACTTACCCAGTCTTGTAGCGAAAAGTACTGAAATATAGATTTCAAAATACATATTTCAAAATATAGTCTTGTAGTGAAAAGTAGTGAAATATAGATTAAAATATGCTTTTCACGTTTTGTAGTAAGAGCTGCACTAGGGTCAATGAAGAAGAGAAATGACTGTGTCCACCAGCAAAATCCCTTTGTACCACACAACTGTGATAAAATCAGCGAAGGAAAAGAAGCAAAATTCAATCTCACTCAAATGAAAAGTTGACCTGAAGATGACATATAGTTCAGATAAGGAAAAAAAAGAGAACACTTTCAAAAGAATTCTTAACCCTGAAGAAGAAATGTGAACAACTAAAAGATTATGAATTTAACTGCTGTAGACAATCACGGGCTAGAATTACACTGCACAGAGAGTTTGTGCCCCAGAACACTCACACACGGAACACTCAGAGCCACCTATGCAGGGCACAGAGATATCTGTCATCAATTAAGATTTGCTGTTCTTAGTGTGCTTTTCTGAACATTAGGCCCTGGTCCTTTGTGCCAGCAAAACACAGTCCTTTCTTGCCATTTTGCTTTCAAGATCGTGTTTTCAGTTTGGCTTCTTTAGAAAAGTCTCCTGGCAGGAGTCTTGGGACGACCTGGGAGTTCTGTTACCTGAAAAGGCTTCAAAATATTGTATTGCTCACCAATACCAACACTGCAGTCAAAGAAATAGGTTGAAATCCAAAAGGCTACGTATATGAAGGGAGCCTAAACTTTATTCTTCAGCACCAGGTTGGGCAGGCATAATAAGGCTGCTGCTTCTGGTCCTTGTGGAAAACATGTCACCTGCAGCCACACAGAGACTGCTGATTTCTAGGATGTTCTCAAGGAAAACTGGATATACAGTCTTCCTTCAAAGGCATTTGTCAGCTAAGCCACAAAGTTTTTATTTGGAGCTGGGAATAATATCACTTATCTATCACTCTTCTCCTCTGCTCCAGCTGACTGCGCTGAAACGTATCAATGCAGCGAAGCAAAATAGTCTCAAGCAGATAAAGGCAGGCAAACACATCATCCATAAAATAATACAGAAATCTCCTCTGCACTTCAGCAGACAATGATAGATTATTTCTTCTTTAAAAGAACACAAGAAACAGCCTAAACGAGAAGCAAAAGAACCTCACATTCTCACATTTCTCAGAGCCCTGAAGATTTCAAACGAATAACAGATGTTAACAAAGATACTGTGATCTCAAGAGAAAAAGAATGTAGTGTCTAGCAAAAAAAAAATTACTGTATTTTAATTACCAGAAATGTGCCCATAACTAACAAATGCTTTAAGGCTGCTTAGCCACACTCAAGAACCTGCGGGTTGCTTTTCTACAGTAAGTTACCTCACTTCTGTAACACTTCCTTTAACATTAATTTTCAGTATACCTGCATCTTCTCTAACTAAATGTACTTTTAAAACAATGGAAGTTATGAATGGCAGCAGCAGGAAAATGATTTCTGCCCTCAGTCCAACTAGGAACACAATGAAACAGCATTTTGCACAAAGAAACTGGAAATGGAATAACTGCCATATAATGGTGAAAATGTAGGTCAGCCGGAGCAGCAGACACAACAAACAGCATAGAGAAGTGCCGCTTAACAAGACATGAAATAAACATAAAGAAAGGAAGTAAAAATTTTTTCCAAGTCTAGAAATCCAAGAGCCAAAAGTTAATACAAACACCCTTTCTTCTCTAAACTAAAAACTAAGAAAGATCAAAAAGATCTGGCTCTATCAGGAAAAGGCATGAGACAAACTTACACTCTGACATCACAGGCAGAAAGATTTTAATGATTATTGAAATTTGATAAAGTCTATTCAGGTTTCCAGCTCAGTTAATGATGTAGTAGCCATTTCAACTTCCTAACCAAGAACTGCTTTTGTAGTAGATTTGCTGATACTGGCATATTAGAATGGATGTGGAAAAGGTCACCGAGACCTAAGTGTGCAGTATGTACCTTACAGCAGAAGCCTCCTGTCATGCAGAATGACCTGTGCTTTTCAGTCTGAACGGTCAATACACAGAACTAAAATTCAAAGATCTTCATGTTCAAGAAACAATTTTAAGGTTCACGCATTTTTTCATCCATACAGAAGATTTCCCAAGATAAGACATAACTGAGTAGAACTGCAAGTTTTAACCTTAAAGCTCAGTTTCAATCTTATGTTCTCAAATTGGCAGGTAAAAAGGGAAATTCACGTGACAAGATAATGTGAAATACACATGGCATGCACAGAACAGGCCAAAGATTTCCGCTATGAGGCATATTTGGTGAAAAACAAGGTGAGTTTCTTTACTAAGCTGGAAAAAAAGCTGAAAACATCTATCTACGATTCAAAGTCTGGTTCACTGATAATGTGTCTCAAAAAACCATTCTTTTCCTTCAAGTTTTTCACCCATGAAAACACAGAGAGAGATAAATGTTTCCGCATTTACTAATGGTTGGCAGAGTTAGAAAAGATATTCATGGACAGAAGTTGTTCAGATAAATACTAACTCTTGCTCATAATAAGGAAGAAAGAAAATAAGAGCACATTAAGTAGAACATGTTTCAGAAAACAAGATGACTGTGAACAGCCTAGGTTGATAAGGAATAAAATCTAAAAGAATTTAGGTAAGGATCCTACAATAGAGAGCACTGATAGGATTCAGAAAATATTCTTCTCCTAAAGTACAAATTTCCCTTCACTCAAAAATGTGTAAAGAAAAGGAATCACAAAAGGAACCATTTGCATCACACTATAGGCAAACAGTGATGATCTCAGGAACATGGTAACATCCTAAATTAAGACATGAATGATCATTTTTGCACTAGTATGATCATAAATTAATGAGCAGTTTGCAGGAATAAGGGAAACATTATACCTGATTGGAGTTCATATATACATACCTGATACTAAATAATTTCTTATTTGTTATAAATGCATTTATTTAAGTGTATGCATTTATCTAAGAATTCATTTCAGAAATTTTACAAAATTTTTACCAGGGAAGTCTCCTTTGCGGCTGCTTTGGCCGAACTCCTGGAGCTGTGCTTGTTGATTCAGCTGTTCCTTCTGCAAGTTCTCGTACCAATGGGTCACTTCGGCCCGTAGATCAGCCACCTGATCGCTAGGATACATTTCGATAGTCATCTGAAAGAAAACGGATATTTTACTTTTCAAAGTGCGTGATGGCTTTTTCGACGTTTAATAAACTAAGAAATAAATCTATCCAGAAATAAAAGTGCTTTTAATTACCTTGTCAGGAAGTCCAGCTGGCTGACATACAATTCTTAATGGTAATGACTGCTTGTCACTCAGTGCCTTTAAGTGACTGCTGATACCCGTGCCTTCGATCTGCCACTGTCTCAGATGATAGGCAAACCTTAAGGAGCAGGTAAAAATATTGGCAAAGTATTTTTGTCAAAACTAATTGAACCAAACATTTAATAAACAGTGAGATGACAGACGAAACCTGCACCTCTATTCTCTGGTTTTGCCAAATGAAAAGGAAACAATTCCATCTTCAAGAACAGAATAGAAAACGTACGAAAAAAATATTTCTTTGGTTTGGGCCGAGGAGACAAACTATACTCATCTTTCTATTTCCAAAATCAAGACCCATCTCTTGTAACTGTTTAAACCTTATTTATTGCCTTTCAGAATCATCCATTATTTTACTTTACATAAAGAAAACCAAGAAAACTATTATTCAAATTAAGGAATTCAAATGAATGTCATGATTCATTCATCATTATGAAAGAGCAACACAAATTCTGTATCCAAAAATATCATTGGAGCTATTTACCTTCTTCTAAAAGCTTCCAGGTGTGTCTTCAACATTAAAAGACCTCTTTCAATAATTGTGAGACTTGAGTGAGAGTCTTGCTCGAGATTACTAGAAGCTATCATCAGACTCTCCATACACTTGCTAATAAATTCTTGTTCTTTTTCAAGACCAGTTTTACCTGCAATAACAATATTAAAACATTGGGTAAGCACAAACTTGAGGCTGTTTCTTTTATACTAAGAATAAAAAAGAGATATTAGAACCTTAGATATTCTTTAAAACATTTTAAACGCAGAACCAAAATGCAACTGAAAAATCTTACCATTAATATAGTAAGAGTTGATGTACTGGATAGCTGCTCGACTGACATCACCCGACTGCGCTCGTAGAGCAATACCCCAGAACTGATCCATGCCACACAACTGTTGTGACAAAAGGAAAAGAAACAAAAAAAAAAACAGAACATTGCCTCATTATTTTACTGAGTGGTGCCTTTCTGATCTGAGACACTTTATTTGTTTCTTTGTGCAACTACTAAAAATATCTCCGTCTCTCAGATTCTCCACATTGCACTGTATCAATTACTGCAATATTCTAACTTTGACAAACGCATTTTTAAACTTGAAGCATAAGGAGAACTGGTTGAATTCAAAATGGAGTTTTAATTTTTCACAAATAAGAATATTTTAAATGAGTATTTTTAAAGGAAACAGATGTCATGTGTTTGTGTGTGTTCCCCTACCTCTTTTTTCATCTCAATAGACAACAACACATGCTTAACATCATGAAAAAAATCAGGCTCAGTAACCTTTTTTATTTGCACTTCACTGTACCACGTTTGCAACTTTTGAGAGATGGTTCCAGGACTCCCCTCAGATAGTGAGCTGTCCTGCCTTCACCACCACAGGGCTATGACATCAGGATTTCAAAGCAGCAAGCCAAAATATGCTCATGATAAATGCTGTTGCAGGTAAGTAATATAATTTCCCCTCTCCTCACTCCCTTCGGAAAGAAGAAAAAAATGAGCACAAAAAAAGGTTTACCTCTGAGTTTGAGCCACCATCATATGCACTAGTAGCCAGTCGAGCCAAATTACACAAGTGCTGGAAGAGGTTTAGACCAGTCATACTGATAGTTTCAGGTTTTAGCTGTGGCATCTAAATAAAATAAAATAAAGATACCTTAGTCTTTTTTAAAGTGTTTCCATTTAAAAAATAAATCTTTTAAGTGAAATACTGGATAGCAATTATGTTGATGTAAATTTATTTCATTAGTGCAGAAGAATTTCATTGTTACTACAAATACAATTCAAATACAGCAGATAATTGTTTTTCTGAAAGATCAGGCTTTGAATTTTACATATAGTCAGTTTGTATTTTCAGTGGACATGAAGATGAGACTTATATGTGCCCCCAGAAATGAAAAAGTCTCTTTTTTTAAGTCAGCTAGTATGTATCAGAAGGGAAAGTGCAAGGTTTTTTATAGTGCTACATAGCTTCAAACAAAGCTTGCAGGTTAACTGCAAAGAAATGCCTGAGTAAACACTAATATGAAAAGAATTTCTGCCTATTTCTATCTCTCTTCTGTAAAAACAGAGAAAAATCCTTTCATTAGAAGTAAGGTCCTCCTAGTCTGGTGTAAAGAGATATACTTCACAGATACAATTTAAAATACATTGAAATACTGCAGATATAGAAAGAAATGCTTTTATTAGAATTAATAATGTTGCAATATGTACCTTTTCTAGGAAAAGATGCTTGTAGGTCTCCATACCCATAGCATGCTGATCTTTACTTCGGACTTGATTTAAGAACCAGTGTAGTGCATCATCATAGCATTCAGAATCTTCTACTAAACAATGCCATAGTATGTCCACTTGTTCTAAACTTAACCCTAAAATTAGAAAAGGATTTTAAATGACTCCTCTGTAACATAAAACATCATCCTACATAAGCACAAATACACCGAAAAAATCGTAAAAAAAAGGACACACTACTCACCAATCAGGAATTCTACGCCTTTTTCCCTTTTAAAGCTGGCAACCAGCTACAACATTTGGTCCCAAGCGCTGTCAGTTTTCACTGTGAATAGTGTGGGCTGCCCTAGGAGCTCGTGCCAAATGGTAGGTCGCTTCTCAGTTTATAAATAACTATTAGGCACATGCTAAACTCCAGCTTATGGACTGTAGCTGCAAACAGTATCTCCCTACCTATTGTACTGTTCCTCCTTTCAAGAAAGCAGTGAACTTAGCTTGTGTGCAGACATTTATGGTCCCAATAAAGCTCCAAATCTCTTCGAGATTCACTTGAGCTTATTCTTTCAACAGTAGCAAGTATGGTGCTACACGGTACTTCGTCCTGGCTACAAATATTCTCATTCCTTGGCTGACTGGATGGACAGAAGCAGAAGGGCAAGCCCTGAATACCATGTTGACTTTACTGTGATAATGAGAACACCTGGATGACCCTTCCCCTGTGTTATGATGATAAATTTACTCCAACACCAAGTGGTACAAGTTTAGAGGGACTTGAGAAGATAGTGGCCAGAGGGAGAAGTTCATGGAAAAGGAAAACAGCAAAACATGAGGAAAAAGAAGCATGCTTGTTTAAGCACCTGCTTACATCTACCGATTTTACACCTCCTTGTGCTCCCCTCCTGCATCCCTAACAAGTCCACCCTATCCCATAGTCCTCCTTTGGAAAAGGTTGGGGAAGAAGTGGTTAAGGAATAGGCTATCAGCTAGAAACCATGCAACAACACAGAAAAATTAATGCAAAAAAAAAAGATGGGAGTGAGCATCAAAAGGTTAAAAAATAGAGAGTTGATAGGGGAGACTGAAGAGAGCACCTCTGACGGCACCCATCAGTCCCTGAGAGCATCTACAGAGCTTGCAGATGCTCTCCTGAAGTATTTTAAGTTCTCTGAAAAGACAGGAAAGAAAAAGAATAGCTTCTACAATTTCTGAGGTGCCCCTTAGCAAGACTCCTCCTCCTGGTGGCTCTGCAGGGTCAAGATGACCAGGGTCAGGATGAAATTAAGGAGAACAAGCGCCGTGACCTCGGACCACTGGAGACAGGCACAGACATGTGGTCGCACCTCATATGGTTACTCTTCCACACTGTTCTAACCTGAAAGAACTGGTCCCTGAATTCAAGCACACCATTTGAAGTGTGGGAGATCCACACTGTATCAACAACTACATTATCCTTCTTTTCTCCTGAACCTGATGAGAAGCCTGCAAGGTTAGCAGCAGGGAAGCAGGGCACCTCCTCAAATTAACAGCTTGTCTATCTGCAGTCTCTGTTTGGACATGAAATTAACAGTTTCTCTGACACATATATACATGCTACAAATACTACACTCCACAGATAAACGTGAATCCAATTTGTCTCAGGTTATCTGGCTGTGTGAAAGCCCCATTAAAATACCAGCAAGAGATCCCAGCAAGCTGCCTCCTCAACTTGGCTGCTGCCGACAGTGGACACACATTTGGGATCTGCAGTCTTAACCTGAAAAGGGGCAAAACGTGCTGCCTGGCTACCAGCAGCAAGAAGAGACCTATTTTTCATCTGTGTAATAACCTTCGTATTTGAAATCCAAACTAACTGGAGGAGAGCTGCTAGCTTCTACCCAATAAAATGGCTTCCTTGCAGGGTTATCTTCTTAAAATAAAAGGTATTCTGAATAACCATGACATACAGGGAGACGTGCTAACTTTTCAGATACACATCTACTTCTTAAATAACTTCCAAAATTTCCACAGACTAGCATATCCCATTTCACTGGCTTTTATTTTTTCTTTTTTTTGTTGAAACACATCTGTCCTGCTAAATCGGCAACTCTGTGTAATAAAAGAGGAAGGACTACTTATTTTGCTCAAAAATAACGCTAGCAACTCAAAGTTCTTTTTCATTGTGTTTGCATCTATTTGCAGAGGTCACATAATCTCTACAAAAAAACAGTATATACTCTACTATATACTATTAGGTATATACCAGTATGCACAGTTATAGTTATATATAGTATATATACTAGGTATATACTTCTATACAGAGTTAAGTGTTGTATACATATGTTTGTACTGCTTCCAAAAAAAGTGTGCCAGATCTTGGTGAAATGCTCAATTTTCCATTACTTGGCTTGGCTCCTATATACATTTTCTTAGCCCCATTTTGACCCTAAATATATGTAAATAGCATTCAAAGTCTTCAAGAACATGTACTCTGAAGTTGGTGAGTACTTGTAATCTCACTAATGTTGTACTAATAAATACTTATTCCAGTTCCATCAACTACATCAAAAGAATTGTAATTTCCATCTTTTAGAATGAAAAGATTTTAGAATCTTTGCAGCTTACTATCTATCATACAGAATATCACTTTTGCAAAAGACAGTACAGGGATCCTAAGCATTAAAATATACAGAACTCTTTGTTTTCAGGATAGATAATAATTTACTTACAGTACACTCCAGTAAAAGATCAATGGAAACATTATGGATATGAATCAAAATCCAATAATATAGCATATATTAACTCCGCCAAGGTGATTACTATAATCTCAGTATTTAGAAAACTGAAGCATAGGAAACATAACTTGTTCTCACAAAGCTGAAATACACATGCAGTGCTGGCTCTGTGCTTAAATCATAATATCCTCCTTTTGAAACAGTATCACAGATTATTTAAAATTTTATCCTCTAAAAACAGCACATTTGTTTAAAAAAAAAAAAAAAAAAAAAAAAGAAGCATAATGACTAAAATGTATAGGCACCTTACTGTGAGGTGCTTCTCTGTTCGGATAACCCCAAATACTTACTGAAATGATCTGGTGATCCTAGAGTTGAAAACACACATGTCAGGAACTGAAGACGAACCTGAACTTCTGCACTGTGGCTATATCTAAAATTTAAATTTGATTTAATAAGAAATTTACTTCTTCATAAATGCTGAATTACTTACTGTTATAACATTTTTTCATCCCTTGAAAATTAAACACTTTTCTTTAACATTATTTTCCTAAATTTCTAGTTCTATTCAGTATATAATCTGAACTACAGTTGTACACATTATAGAAGCACACCACACACGTGAAAAAAAGATATTAGTCATTACTAGACAACTTTTTTTTTTTACATACAGTCTAGTATTAGATTCTAGTGCATGGTTTTGTCGTTAGCACCTTGCAGGATATGAATTTATTTTTTTCCTTGACTTATACGATGCTCTGAATTTCTGACCACAGTAGATGCACAGCCTTCACAAAAATATTTTCATAAATTACACAAAAAATTAACTTTATTCCCATTTATAATGGGAAGTACTTTCTCATTACAGTGAGGCAAAAAGTGAATATAAATATAGAGAAGTAAATCTCTGACCCATAAATAGCAACATTTTTTTCAATTGTGAACGCCCATAGTTACATACTGACTTTGATGACTGTCAAAATCTAAGTATTCTGTTCTCTGTGATTGAGGAACTAGAAATTGTCACATGCCTACATATACTTAATTTTAGACATGCAGAATGCACAGAAAAATGTGTTACATAGAAAAACTACCTTAAAAAGCAAACAGATTCTAAAGCAGAAACATTTGAATAGTGTTATGATGCTACATCACTTAGATTGATCTGAATATATAAAATCTTCATGCTTTATTTATAAACACTGAACACAATGTCTAAGAAAAATAATAAAAAAAAATCTAAAATGCTCTTACTTATATAGACCTTTCTCCCTTTATACATGTAATGTCACTATATAAAGTTATTTACTTAAAAGAAAACATCAGAAGCACTAGAGTACCACGTGGGAGGGGAACACACAGGAAAGAAATACGTTTAAAATATACCAACTTCTCAAAAGCAGTTGTGTACAATATACTTACAACGCATGTTTATGTCGTCCTTCTCTCACTGCCTGAATGTAGTGTACCAAATTATCAAAGAAAAGTTTCATCATGTTAAGCTCTTTTTCTGCCCACCTGTGCCAATTTAAAGGGCAGAAAGTATTATCGTTTGATCAAGATCACAGAAGCTACGAAAATTAGACAGTTACAGGAAAATGCACACACAGAATAACAAAGTGACCATTACATTTTCCATGCACTATAGGTTCAAAACCATTTTCGAATACAGTACTTTCTTCTTCCTGTTCATCCACGTGGCTCCGTAACAGACATTTCCAGGCACAAGATTAATGGAAAGCGTTCACTTGGAAGCCCACAAAAGCTGTTCTAAAGGCTATTAAGTCAGTAAAGGTCTAAGCCAAAACTCTGAACTCTAAATTATGTGCTGAGTTCAGAGTTTTGGCTTAGACCTTAGAACACTATGTCAAAAAAAGCCCCAAACCACAAGAGAGATTGCTGATAAGCACTGTAATCCATCTTTCTCAAAGTCCTTGTATTCCTCCCTCTGTAGTTAGACCAGATAACTGTATAGCTTTTTCCAGTAAGTAGATTAGTGTGTTACATATCTTTACATTTCAAAGATAATATTTTTATTATTACCGAGAAGCATTTGATATATAACCAGAAAGACAAAGCACCAAGTTATTGCAATTTTTAAAAATAAACCATTACTGGATGTGTAGTATTTTCTGAAAAGTTCTCTGGGGAAGATTTAAAAATATAAGGAGGTCTTCATCTCAGTCATGATAATATATGTATTGCATTGTATTATATTATAAATATGTATAATATTGCATTATGAAGAAGACTAGGTCTGAGTGATTAGGTAAGTCCATACAACTAGGCCAGACAGCAGGCAGATGGTAACAACTTTAAGATATCAATCTGGACCACAACAGAGGAATAAGGCTCTTAAACTGCATCACGTATTTTGGTTTCATGTGTATGCGTGGGGACTACTTACATTGTTATCCAGTGCGTATCATAACTGCTCCCAAATTGTTGAAACGTACCAAACAGCTTTGGAAGAAGACGAAGGGAAACTACTACTGATCTAAAGGAGAAAGACAGAAATTACTACCACATGACTCTTAGGAAAACAGAAGTAAATTTTAAAATTATTTTGAGAGGTTCATGTTCAATGAGCAACTACATTAGCTGAACCTATTTGATATAACTGTGTGAAGTTGAGTCTCATATAAAACCATTATGTTCTGGCTTACAGATACCTGAAATTCTTTACATATAATGCCTTGCACACATGGTTGATAGACAACTGTAAAAATAAAACAGTATTCATTTTCACTTATACAAAAAAAATAAAAAAAAAACAAAAGACAAGCTTTTGAATTTCATAAAACTCATCTTTTGAAATTTCAGCAAAATGAGTATGTTTTTTCGATGAACACATGAGATGCACAGCAGAAATAAATCTGCTTCAAAATGTCAATGTAGACACAGGTGGGTGTTTTCTGTAAGACTACCGTCTACAAAAAAAAATCAAGACCTGCATAACAGACATGGAAATATAAACTTTCATGGTGGTGATAAATATCTTCATACTTTTATTAATTTAAGATAACAGATTGGTATATTGGTAACAACTCACAAATACATGTGTTAGCAAAAAGGTAACAGCGCAAGAAACACTGCAGGTTTCTCAACAGCTGGTTGGTTGTATCAACAAAATTAGAATTCACTTTTTCTACTCTTCAAAGAGTACAATCGCAGTGCTCTGGCTCTATTAAAACAATCGCCTCAGGTCAAGATTTTACTTCTTCCTCCAGCTGCTGCTTTCTGGAAATGAGATCCCACAACAGACTTGCTGGGAAAGAACTTGTCTATTCCTCAGCCACTTAAATGTAAAGTCCAAAAATTCAGTTCAAACGGCTAGCATTAAGTCACCAGACTTTTCACTCAGCTGGCTAAGATGTGGGCCAGATTTTACCAACCAGCAAGGACAAATACAATACGATGAGATAGTCAAGGCACTGATGGAAAAGAATGAAACATGAGACACATTCACAACAGAATTATGTTTTTATCTTTACTTCTGTCTTTAAATGTTTAACTTGTCTTTCAGTAAAATTAACTGGTATATTCCATTTGACTTTCCTGTGTGTTGAAAGAAATAGAAAAATGCAAAAACACATAACTTATGATGTAAGTTACCTGTTGTTTGCTAAATTTTCTAAGCAGCCTTCAATAAATCTCATTCGAATTTGTCTGTCAGTGAACCAGCATACTAAAGAACAGAGCAGCTTCTCTGCTTCATTTATTAACCCTTCAGAGAGATGAATCTACAGCAAGTAGAAAGACAGGTCAATGAAGAGCATAGATTTATTTTCTTTTAAAAAATATTATTTTCTGGTATTCAACTTACTGCATCTTCATCCTGGACCAGATCCCACAAAAGGGTATTTCCTTTCTTACAAACATTATCCAAATTAATGTCCGTCACCGCATTGCTATTATATTGATGCTTATGAACTGCTGGTCCTGAACAAAATATAAAGACCATTATTGAATAAATAGAAGGAACTATCTAATCTGAACATTATTCCCCCAGATCATGAACAAGCAGGTTCTTTATTTGCAAACTTGCCTGTTTTAAGGTGAATGCAGTAGCAATATAATTACAATCTTTCTCCATATATGGATTTTTTAAAGAAGAAACACAAAGCACTATAACCATGCAAGAAGTAAACAGGACAATTAAACTAGTATTTACACTGTTGGTTGCTAACTGCAGGTGCAGTGAAACACTATTTAAGTATTACAGATGCAGGTACAATTGCTTTTTAATTATATTTAATTGGTGATGTAATTAAAACATTTCTTAAATCTTTCTGTAGAGTGGTGATCTAAAGGGAAGAAAGAAGGAGAGAAAAGGAGAGAGTGAAGCAGAGTGAGAGTGAGAAAGAGCAAAAGAGAGTGTGAGAGCGAGTGCAAAAGAGCACAAAAGAGAAAAGTGAAAAGTCAATGCGAAAGAGTGCAAAAGAGCATGAGAGAGAAAAACTGAGAGCGAAGAGAAGCAGGAGAAGAGGCAAGAGAGAGGAGTGAGAGAGGTAGAGAAGCAAATTTCAATAAATTCCTCTCCTGAATCTTGCTATTTCTGCTCTACCTAACTAGAACACAAGCAAAGCAAACACTCTTTTTACACGATGGATTAAAATGCATGACTTTAGAAGGTCACCGTGTTTTCATAAGTAGTGACAGACATCTGTCTTGCATGTGGCCACAGCTGGCACAATTCATGTATCTCCACTTTATACTATTTTTATAAAACATGAAAGTCAAGTAGAAAGATAAAACTTCACGCAAAACATTGCAATTATTTGCATTTGCAAAACTAGGGGAGTCAAAAATAATCTGCACTGAAGTCCTCTTGCTCAATAATTTGGATCTTCCGTAAAGTGTATAATATCTATGAAAAACATGGAGAAAAAGATGCTGATTTTCAGCATTTTTAACTACAAAAAAAGGTTTTTGTTTCAAAATCTTCCATTAAAATTTAAAAAAAGGTGTTTTCTCTTTAAGAAGTAATGCTGAAGTTTTACTCTATTATGAGAATATTTTAACAGTATTTTGAAATTCAGTAAGAAGTTTTAGAGAACAAGACCCAGGTTTAGATGTTTTTACCTCTCCATCTAGTACACACTTACCAACTGTACCTATACTTAAACTTAAATATAATGATACTAGTGCTATGGAGCAATCTCTCCAGTATGCTCAAACATGCCTTAATTTTCTTTTAAATTCATCTTTGACCATGTATAAGGCATAAGTCAAATGTATGCTGAGTTGTAGCAAACTTACTATGTTTTCCTTTGGTTTAGTAAAACAATTACATTTATATTACTATAGCCTGCTAGAAAAAAAGCTGAAGACAAATCTTCAAATCATATACCACCCCACTTGGAAAGATTTTATAATATATCCTGTTGTTTATTTACAGATTGTTTCTTCTCACACTCTGCTTTGAGACTACTGCCTGAAATCCACAGTACAGCAATAACTGAAATCCAATTAAGCAAGAGGTTTTATTAGTATATTCATTGTGCAGTGTGGAAAAGGAAAAAAAAAATCCTTTTAGATTTGCGTTATTGGTCTGAAATTAGAATTCATTTCCAGATAATAATCAATACCAACCCTAAAGAAAAAAACAGACATCTTATTCAAATGTGTTTCAGGAAAGGATATAAATAGTTGTGGTTTTACTGTCTGCTGGAAGATAGCGAACTTTATTCTGCCAGAACAGTAAAGAAAACAATTGTCAAAAACAAAAAAAACCATTCTCTAACCAAGCACACCCTTCATTATATTTAAAAGTAGAATAGAAGCAATTCGGAAGCACAAAGCTACCACAGTAGCATAATTCTACCAAAGTCTTATGGTAGCATCTTGAATGGCATCCTGAA
Organism: Crypturellus soui; assembly: GCA_032275445.1. Classification (NCBI taxonomy): domain Eukaryota; kingdom Metazoa; phylum Chordata; class Aves; order Tinamiformes; family Tinamidae; genus Crypturellus; species Crypturellus soui. The sequence continues at coordinate 175,277 of JAUBNY010000119.1, read as the reverse complement.
GTAAACTAAAAGATTTGGCAGTGTAAGATAAAACAGCATGAAATGCTATTTAAGGTAAGCTCCACCAATAAATCAAGTTCTATTTTAACTTTTTTTTTTCAAAAACTATTCTCTGTACGGTCCATTATTCATTTAACATGATAAACATATGGAATCACAATAAGATCCACACACCAAAAGTAAAGATACAAGAAAAAAATCTGCCACTTGAGTATCTGTCTTTTTATTTAATACCAACTAGAGAAAATACTTACTATGCTCTTTATTACACTTATTTGCTTTAATTTCCAGTACAAGGTCCTGCTGAAATGGCAAAATCATACGTAACACACAAATATGAATCGCATAGTAACATCTCAGTTGGAACTGTGATTTCTTCTGGCAGCTACATTATGCAACTTAGCACTTGTAGGGTTCATTTATTTTGCGCCTTAAAATCATCTGATTGTTATAATTGTTGGAGGCTATTTCAAAACTGAATAGAACTGACTGAAAAACACTGAAAATGTTTTTGGTTTCTTTTCATTGCTCTTACCTTGACTAAGATGCTCATGATAGATAGACGCAAGGTTTGGAAGGTGCTGTTGAAGATGAGATGTTAGCTCTGCATGTGAATTAATCTGCACGAGTTCTTCTTCACAGCCAGACTCTTCCCCATCAAAATCAGCCATATTTTTCTCTGATTTTGCACTGACTTGAGAACTACTGCAACTGACATCATCTGCACTTAGCATATCATCAACCATGTGGCTGTAAAACAGGAATGTTAGAATGGGCAATATGAAAGAAAAAGTTGTTATAGCTGACTAATTTCCTAAGGGAGAGCTACAGTAGCATTTTTAGAAGAAAACTGAAAAATCATTTTGCAGTCATTTATCACATAGTTTCTTATGCAATATATAGCTACTTTAATCCAAGTGAATAGACATTTCTAAGGCTAATGTCAGGATGGATCATCTGTCTGAACAGCAGACTTTTGCATGAATTGAAAAACAATTACAGATAAATCGAAGGTCTTGTTATCCCTCCTTTAATGCTACCTGAATAATAGTGTTTTACAGTAAAACTGTACTGTTTTGCAAAATAATTGTATTATAAAACACAAAAACATTTTAAAAAATTAATCAATGTTAACAGACTGCATTACCATGCAGCTATCTGCTGTAGCTAGCACCTCTGTTAGAGCAAATTGTTCTGAAGTACAGCAAAATGCCCATTCAGATTTATGGCCAAACTGAGTATTTTGCTATCACCTTTATTACAGTTATCAAAACCATCAGAAGAAATAGCAAATGACCTACCCATCATGGTGATGGTGGTGGTGGTGGTGATGGTGGTGATGCTGTGGCCCAATGAACTGGCGACAATTAAATAATTCATTTCCAATAGTGTCTCCAAGGAAGTCCCCTGTATGAGTTATACAGGAATCTTGAGACCCTTGAGAAATGTGGGCCGTGCTCATTTCCCCCGGCATATCATGCTCTGTGTCCTCAGCATGGGAACAAGCCTCCAGCATCCTAATCCGATTATCCACCGGTGCCACAGAGTCAGTGTTAAAGACATGCTCCTTCCCTGCCCCGTTGTTTGCACCGCTCCTCTCCAACGCCCCTTGTGAATCTCCCAGACAAATGCCTGTTTGTGCATCCAGTTTCCTGCCTCGTAGCTCTGTGCTCCTACTGCTTTTTTGTGGATTGTGACCCCTATCCTCCTCCTCTTCATCCTCCTCCTCTTTGAGAGCTTCGATATCCGCAATATCTTCTGACTGCACCTCACTGCCCGGACTTCCTGCAGACTGGCTTGCGTGACTGGAGTTGGCTTCATTACTGGATCCGTCGCTGTGGCCACTGCTACTCCCAGGACCACTGCTGCCATCCTCACCACTGTTTGCTGTCTCATCAGAACTTCCCTGCATGGATTCCTGATTTTTTGGGGTTTTTTTAATTGGTTGGGGGAAAAAAAAGAAACATAATCAGTACCATCGTTATTCAAACATCAAACGTTTTCTCATTCACGTAGAAAAATGTCAAATCTTCACTTTTTCTCTCATTTTTTCTTAGGTTGCCAATGACAGAATGTTCTCATAAAGATTTAAAATTTTGGCTAAGATGTTTGCACGTATATAAACACAGTGACAGTATGAACCACCTAAGCAATGTCACTCAATCTTTTACGAAGAGTATAGATGCACTTCAATACAGTTTAAAGGCAGCAATCCAATTTGTAGGCAAGGTAAAGAAGAGCACACGTAAAGTACACAGAACACAAGTAACCATTCTAGCCATGCATGGTCCTGCTGCAGAGAAGCACTATAAGCAGGAAGCTTACGTATCTGTTTGGCTTTTGAAACTACTAAGGAGAGAAATGCATTTTGTAGCTAACAGCAGGTAACTTAGCAATGCAGACTAAAAATTCCAAGTCTTACCTCTGTATCCGAAAGCCGCTGCTGTACGTGCTTCGTTCTGTTAATAAGCTGCTCTTCCATCTCGATGTCACTGCCTCCACTCTGATGGGTGTCACTGTTGTCACTACTCTGAGGGCTGGCTGCTGGTGACCCTAGTTCAAAAGGATGTTTCCCAGTTACTTTGTGATATACATTAATTGGAATGTAACAGCATTACATACATCTGCCTCATCTGCTGTACTCAACAGCATTCTTCCTGCAAACAGTTCAACAAGGGACGTAACTGAAACAATCCAAAACACCTAAAAGCCAGAAATTCTTTTTAGAATACTGTTTTACTAGCAAAGTTAAATTTTGATGTCTCTTCTGGCCAGTTATATAGCATATGCATGCTAATTTCCTGGATTCCACACTAAATAGAATTTATATTTGATTTCTCTCTAAACATATATTTTATTTCTCTAAAAACATAATTTCAAACTCGCACCAGTCTTCCTTCTATCCAAATTCTTCAACTCTAGAAAAACATTACAGCCTCAGGTAAAACAGATTGTATTTCTAAAACAACACTTACAAGGTGAAGGGGCTGCTCTTCTGAGCTCTTCTTCTTCTGAAAAAAATGTAGGACAGAAAAATAAGTAAATAAAAATCTTTTTGTCAGTATGTCTGAGATTCATAGCAATCAACAGTAACAGAAGAAAAGGAAACTACAGCATATGGGGTTGCAGCACCTTTTTTAACTTCTATGAGGAAACATACACTCAAGTCAAAGGGAAAAAATAAATAAAAAGAGAAAAATCACGTTATATTAGAAACTGGGATAAAATTAAATAAACTGTCAGAAGAATTTATACAGCTATACCATCTATAGATGTTCAACAGAAAAGAAATATTTTACAGATGAATTATGGACCACCCCTGGAAAGAAAAAAAATATATAGACTTTATTCGATATACTAACAGATTTTCCTGAAACAGTTTTACAAAAGTACTCACAAAGTTCTAGTATTATCTTCTTTATTCTAAACTTCTGCTTGGAAAAGGTACCAACATGACACTTTTTAAAGATACTTCAGGGAACTTATCCATCTAAAAGTTCTATACACCCTCCTTGTCCAAAGTCACCAAGGACATGGCTAAAAGAGAGATAAAGTTGTTGATAAGAGACATACCTTTCTTGTTTCCCATGGGGAGATTGGTACTTAGCAAGGATGCAAACGAGCTTTGTTTGGACAGCTGAGCCTTGGCTGCTAGTGCATTATTCCACAGCGCTTTTATAAGCATTGATGCCAAATACAAAGTCTATAAACAAAGCAAATAACAATGCTGTGAAGTAGTAGTATATTTTGTTTGCAAAAACATACTGTTAATCTTTCACTATGCTAGTATTATAGTTCACCAAAATAAATGCATATAAATGAATGCACAAAGTGTAGAAATACTGGGCAAACGTTTAAAAATGAAGTCAGTCTTCTACCACTGGTTACGAACTTTTCAAAGAGCTCTGAGTATTACTATAATTTAAAAGCCAGAAAGGCCTATTTGATGAAAAATGATAATTTTACTTATGCTTTCTTCTTATACTTATTTAGAACAGAAAGGCAAATCCATAATATCTAATACACTGATATAATTTCTTTACAATGACTTGGGTTTTTCTT
>JAUBNY010000119.1:142035-161394 GCA_032275445.1 Crypturellus soui | reverse complement strand
TCAAACTAAGCAGTCCCATTCAAAGTGTTAGCATACAGCAGCAAAACAAACAAGGATATTGAAGAAAAATAAACAGTTCTAAAGCAGACTACATGGCAAACTAATAACAAGGATGGATGCACAGGAGTGGTGTATCAAGTCTCAGTTAACTAAATAATTAGGAAAAATGAAAAGTTGGCAAAATCCTGCTTTCATATGAATTATCTAGTTCCTTTTTTTTACACAACAACAGATATAATAGCTTGCTATAGGTATTTATTATTTCAAAATCTGTTTTTCTTCTAAAAGTTACCTTGAATCTATCTTTGAAAGACAGCAAAGAGGTCCAGAAACATTTTGAAGGATTTTGAACAATACCATTTTAAACTGTTTGAATTAAACTCCTTACTAGGATATTTCTAATAAACACCTTAGGTCAGCAATACTCCCCAGAGTGTATAACTCATAACAACAGTACAGAAGAACTGCAGTCATATAAGTGTACTTAAAGTATTCATAATAATGTTCCTACTTACGTTTCTGTGTCTGAAACTAATGACTCATTATTACACACATCATTGAAGGTATGAAGTTGGTTCTATAGTTAAAAAGAGGAAGAAAAAAATTAAAATTTTATCTAAATATTTTGTGAGGTAGTTTTCTTATATTTAAAAAAAGTTATAATGACAGTAAACAGTTTTCCCGGTACTATTAAATTTTCTAAACAAAAGCTTTAAAAATTAAGTAACAAGCATCTTAGTAGATAAGGGGAATCACTTTTTCAACCTTTCTTTCATCTAACCCATGAAATGGTATTAGGAGACACTACTACCTCCAAAATCAAAGCAAGGCATCTACCATTAGTGTTCTGCATGGATTTTTAGGAAAAAAATGAAACATATACTCTGGAAACTAATGTTCAGGATGACCTTCTCTGTTATTGGAACATCCACTAAAACAAAAGGTTTCTTTAATCATATTACCAGCATTTAAAGTCTATCAAACTGGAAAAGGAAAATTATATATTTTAAAATAAAATGACACCCTGAGAGATATCTGAACAGTTAAATTCAAGTCTTCACAGGGAACCTCACACACATACACAAAAAAGGCTTTTGTAAAGATTATGTCTATTTTCTAGACTAATCAACCTTAAGGTCTGTAGCCACATTCATGTACCAAAAAATCAGAGGATTTAAAATCAGAATTTTGTTCAGGCTGCCAAAATGCCTTGCAAATATACTTGAATGTTCAAAATTTAGGAGGTATTTTTGAAGGATCTGCAGTTTTTTTTATGGCATTACCTTACAGGTATTTACTGGAATAAAACACACTTCTTTTATTCATGAATGAACTCCATGTGACTTAAAATAGTATTAATGTGACTTAAAATAGTATTAAAAGATTTCCCTACAACTCACAGTCAATTCTTTCAATCTCCTATTACTGTCAACTAAAATACATTCAACTCATTTAGGTCAAAGCAGTTCGTGGAGCTCACTGCATTAATAGAAAAGCAAAGTTGTGTTTAAGAGTAAGAGATGGGTATCAATGGAAGCCTAGGGCAAGGCAGCATCGCACGTTTGGGCTCTTTCAGTGCCAGAGGTTTACGGGCAGGAGGGTGAAACATGAAACTATCAGTCCTGAGAATTCAAAATGAAAGCTGTGCACACAAATATCAGAAACATGTTTTGCTGAAAACTTCTAGAACCGTGAATTACACTGACAAAGCATATTTGTTATATATCTTTAAATATCTGGAATTTCTTTAGTATTTAAAGAATTACTGCGCGTCCGTTCTCCACAGACATGGTCTCAATAAAAGCATGAAACAGTCATGGTCTCATGAAACAGCCAGATAATTGTACAATAAAACTTGACACTCTTTGCTCCAATAACCCTTATTTTCTTCTACACCTGTGAGCCTACACCTGTCCTGCAGCATCCCCAACACTCCAGTTATGCAGACTTTGCACTCTGTTCTTTCCATGTGCATGATATATTGAAATTGTGCAATAAAACTTGTCTTCTGGTTTCAAGAAAAGTTAAAGACATAACAATGTGAATGTTTGAAATTCAAATTAATCTTGGATACTTTCCTCAATATAGTTATTCTTTTCCTCTGTTAAAACAAGGCAGATACATGTATTCTGTAATTCAGGAGAAGCTCACTTCCTGAAATTTTTATAAAAGATTTATTCACGTCTAATCTTAAGAATTTTCTGGGAAAAAATGTTTTGGAAAAACAAAATTTACAATATGACTTAAAATGAGCGATGCGAGCCTGTTTACACAGTTATTAACAGACATTTTCAGAGTAAACCCACTCGGGAATGAAAAACGTGGTCAAACCAAACTTCCTGAAGGAATTATCCTAAGTGTATAGGGTCAAAGAAAGGAAGATAAGAAGGACCACCAGTTTTCTGCAATCTCTTTTGCGCTTTCTCAGAAAATACTTTGAAAGGTATTGAAGAGTGAAAGAGTACTGAACTATTATCAATTTTAAACTCACGGTCACACAATAATCCAAATTTCCCAAATTAAATCCTGATGTAAAGGGATACTAACAAAGAGTAGGTTTTTTTTTATTTTTGAATTTTCAGTTCTATATTTTTTTGTAACAATTTCCCAGCAGTGTAAGACAGACACATGTGGGATAGGCATAGTGCCCTGCCATTTTTTTTTCCATTCACATCCAGACATTTTTTTCCATTTCATGTTTGGTTTCCATGAAATATCATATGGAATAACAGATTTCACTTTTTTTTTATGATATTTGAAACATCATAAGAAGCTGAAGAGAACCTGACTAATCCAGTAGGAACGCATTAGTTAAAAAAGTACCAAAGTGTTCAGCAAAGAAACATCATCCGCCAAAGATGAGAACACCAAAGAATCTCCCTAGCTACCTTGGCCTTCAGACTTAGGCATCCAAGGAGACCAATGAAGAGACTTACACACAAGTAAAGTCCCTGAATATGAATTTCCCTGAATTTGTTCATGAAAAAACTAATAACGCTATGTTCGCACTTGCTCTCATGCACAGAACGAGATGAAAATGGATTGAAAAACTGAAAGATGAAGGATGCTGAGATCAGTTACCAATAATACTCATTTGCACACATTTATATTTCTCTAAAACCAGAAGAGCAGGAAAAGGATAAGAAAACTATTTGTGAAGTAATAGTAGAGAGAGAAGGGTAGCTGAACAATCTGGATCGACAACAGAGAGATGAAATCAAAGAGAAAAAAGGTTAAAAAAAAAAAAAGCTTCAGGTATATCTTGTTTTACATTTTGCTGTTGTTTTCCGTAGCTATTTCCAACTTCATATTCAACTACTCAAGTTTCCACTTTGCTAAAATTAACTTACATGTGTCTCTTCAACCTTGTTTTGTAAATAAGAACTTTTAGTCAGATGATATGAGACATTATTTGTACATTGCTCTTCGGAAGAAGCAAGTCTATGTTTGGTGGTAAGCAAATATAATGCCTGTATGCCATACAGCATGTATTCTGCAAGTCTCAAGAGGCTCCAGGAAACTGAAAGGTTTAATTTTAGGACTGGTCATGTTACCTGTCAGACAGAAAAAAGAATCTTTTGGCAGACACAAATCAAATGAACACCTCCTTGTTAGCAGACATGCATCTGGATAGGGTCACTGATGCCTTTGGTCAAAGATTTCCATCTCCTCAATGAGAACAAAAGTTTCCTTTTCTTGCAAGAGGAGTAGTTGGTCATGCCACAAAAGTTATCTGAACCATCTGGTTTGGTTTTGGTCTTGTGAGTAAAATTAGAAATCTCTATCCGTCAACTTTCCATACTAGTTTTCAGAAGTGTATTCTTTTTGCAATACAGTGTATTTCCAACTTTAAACTTTGTAATAGCATAAATTTGAAAGCATAAAATTTGCATAAAATTTCTTTCATATCTATCTGAAAAATAAAAATGAAGAATTTTTTCAAGGCTAAAATGCTCAGCTTTTGGCAAATGACAGTCCAGGAAAGGAAAACAGTTGTGATGTCTTAAATACAAAGCAGGAAGCTGAAATTGTGTTCACTGGAAAGAACACCTCCATTAAATTACTTTGACAAATTTTATCCATCAAGGTACGTATAGAAAAAAAGAAACTCAAGAAAAGCAGGCATTAGGGTACATGTGTAACAGAAGAGGACTTTATAGAAGTTTTTTTTTTTTTGCAAAGAGGAAAGAAAATGTCAATAAATTATGCAGCCAAGCGTCTCTGAATTTTGGTTCATATTCTGTGCTTAGAATTCACAAATCTGGGAATTAAAGTCATCCCAGGCAAGATATACAGAACTAGATAAGAAGAAAACACTTTTAAAGCTCAAAAGTGAAAGGAAAAAGCAAAAGATGTTTCCAAAGAGATTTTAAGATCTCTCTCTCAAAAAAAAAAAAAAAAAAAAAAAAGAAAAAGAGAGAGAGAGAGAGAGAGAGAGAGAAAACTTCTTATGTTTTAATTTAAAAAAGCAAAGTGTCAGAGCTCCACAGCAGCTTTTGGTACTAATTACTAACTAATTTAAAACAGACTCGATAAGTTACCATCAAACAGTATTTCAGTTTTACAAGCTGAAGCCAATTTTCTGTAATCTAAATGAAGTAGAAATTTTACTTTGGGTAATACATCTGTTACTTACTTTTTTACAGTAACTTACTTTTTTACATTCATCTAAGCTAAAAGAACAAAATTTAACATAAGCATTCAAAATTTTACAATTTCACACTCTTCAAAATGACATATATGAATGAAAAATAATCAAATGATGTATTCTTATTTAAAGAAATTATTTTGAAATGAAAATCTACTTCCCACTTAGAATTCTACTTTAGAAACAATGATACTGAAATTTTTATTTTCCAAATTCAGGTGATTTTCAAATTATCATTCGTTAACATAACTGCAATGTTAGAGAAGGAGGAAGAACCAAAATTTAAGAAAATTTGCTTTATATTTACTGACACTCTGTGACTGACAAAGTCACTGAGTGACACTAATAAGTCAGAATGGGGGATGCTAAATGTGCTCAGAGAATAATATATATCTTAAGGAGAATGTTTTTATTCATTCTAGTGTAGTGTGTTCCTATTCACCACTTTGTACATTAAACAAACATGACAATGTGATCCAAAAAGACCAAATTTTAAATATAATGTAAGGCTAAACATAAAATCAAAAAGCCCAAAACCGATTAAAAAAAAACACTTTTCACCTTCTGTACAACTATCTCTGTATCTGTATCTTGTAACTACATATACAGGAAACAATAACAGACGGAGCATGCACAATGCATTCTGACTGGTGCAATACAGAGTATTTCAATGGAAAAGACAATGGTGCTGAGTTTTGTTTTTAATCTATTTCTATTTGATGCTAAATATATTTATCTATTCACTTTAGTCTTCTACTACCTGAAGGAAAGCTATCTCTTGAGAAACAGCCTACACTAATCTAACAGGAAAAAGGTACGTACAATAAAAAGAAGCAGCTAATTAGAGTCGAGACACTATAAAGGCAAAAAGCAAAACGGATTGAAAGCCTTTATAAACAATAAATATAGCTTTGTAAGGGGATCTGATTTCACCATGGCTGTCAAAAAACATGGTTATAATACAGTTGCATTTGGTAAATTGTTCAGGAAGCGTGTTCCAATTTCACATGCTGGGAAATGTAGCTCTTGGTCATTGCTCCCAATGAATTCTATGTTCATAAAAATGATTATGACTTTCTAAGATTGTTTTTAAGAGGATTCTGCTGCTTTTTGCACATTAAAAAAGCCCAACCAACAAAACAATAGCTTTTAAAACACAAAAGGAAACATTTTCTCTACATATTATTTATATTTTAAAAATTCTTACTGTGATTTGACTCAGTCCAGCCAATCTCATTGTCAGAGTTGGAGACATAAAGTACTTAAACGCAAGATCAAGACTTTCTTTATCAAAACACAAGGCTGTATCCAACGGTTCTTTAACTGTGCTCCACATTAAATCTGCCATGTTCCGGGCTGCACTCTGTCGCAACTCCTGGTCTGACAGTTTACATAAATACCTAGAATAAATTACAAATGGGAGAAAAAGAGGGTATGATTCAAAATAGAACATACATAAAACTCTCTCTCCTGGATCAGCATCATGATAATAGATTTCCAGTAACCAAAGTATTTAAATTATTACTAGCGATAATATATGAAGAGCTGAGACACCAGGAACCAAAACCACCAGAAAATAGGAACAACGGATTTATGCAGAATATTTAAAACTCTATACAAGTAAACATGATTCTGATCTTAAACCTTTTCAGATGGCTTTAACCAGAAAAAAAGATCTCCAAAAAATGACACGTACCATCCACGTGGTTCTTTAGAAATGCAAACTGGGAGCCTAAGACTCGTATCTATTTCATGGGAAGGTGCCCTCCCCAAAGCACTGTCCCATGGCCATTTACTGTTCCATCCCACCTCTCCACAAAAATCAAGTGTCACAATTCACCCAGCATTAACATACTATAGAATTGAGCATCCAGATCCCCCAGTGCAGTGAGAATCCTCTGCAGATGAGTATGTCCCTGCTTGTAATCTCCACAACAGAATAGGAAAAAAAATTATAATAGTGCAATCTGCTCCTGATCCAACTAGCAGCAATGTGACACGTGCACATTTTTTCTGCCATCGCCTCAGGTGCTCGTGTTCATGCTGAGGTTCTCTCTGAGCCCATACTATGACTTTCCTGACAGGAATGCACAGCTGATTCTTCTACTGACAGTTATTACCATCTTTAAAGATGCACCATAAACACTACCAGGGATCCAACGAATCTCACCAAGAAACTAAAAGTGCTAAAGGTTTTTAAGCAGTTGCGTTCTTCCCAATGGAACGATCTTAGATAGGGGGTCAGTGAACTGCAGTGCAGGTCAACTATGCACATGGGAGGCACAAGAAAAAAATCATTTATGGAAACTAACATACAGAAGCTAGTGCAATTTCAGTCTTACCTCAACTACTGCTAAATCAATCTACACCATGAAAATCAATGCTGAAATACTTGTAAAGTTCACATATAAAGCACTGACACAGAGGAATTTCTTCTAACTTAATTCTAAATGAGAAAAAAATGTTTAGAAATAAGCCTTCATGAGCTTAATTTAAAGCAGATAAACATGAAAGGTATACCCAAGGTTACCATAATTTTTTTGTGTGTAATTCAGTGTTTTGAAGTTTTGACTACATCTGAACTAGATTTAACTACAGAAAAATGTGCTAAAAATCCATTTGTTTCACAGCTTAAATTTGGATCCATCACTGCAAGACTTCCCAAATATATACTTTTATCTATTAAAAAACACAGAAGACATTAAACTACACTTAGCTACATTTATACACCAGCAAGCCTTTGCATTTATATCAGACAAGCACTAGTAATTTAAAAAAAAATGGAAATACAGGCCCTTGGTCTTATATAGACTGAGGTCCTCTTTCACAGTTCCTGCGCGGAAGCTGGAAAGTAAACACACTTCAGTGACACTTAACACTGTCAAATAAAGCAAAGAGACTTCGGTGCAAATAATCAGAGCGACAGCAGATCTATGATGGAAAGCACAGATAAACAGAAGAAGGACAAAAGGAGGACCATCCACAGCCCAAGGAACCAGACCCTTCATGGATATTAAATAGGAAATTGGTCTTTTCATATGGAGCACTGGAAAACAGAGAGTGGTAAGAGTAATGCTCTTCTGCTATCATTTTTATTAAAAAAAAAAAAAAGGAATACTCATTTGAAAAAGTGCAGCAGCAAACCAGGTCCGGGAACATATCTCTGAGAGAAGTTATACTCTAATGAAAAAAATCATTGGTCCATGTTACAAAACATAATCATCTTAATACAATTAGCAGCATCCTTCGAACAGATTTTATCTCCCCATTTTTGTATGCAAACTGTACTCAGCACTGGTTCCCAAATATCTTCAATGTTTGTAACATTCGTCAAGTGATGGTTTCGTGAATGATTTCTAGAGATCTTAAGACGTTAGCAGGAACTGTATGAATTTTCTCAATCTATGAATTTTCTATTCTGCATATGTCTATATATTGCAGATGTAGAGTGCGTATGTGCCCGAGGGACAAAAAGAGGCAGAGCCGCACACGCACAGGAAGAAGGGGGCTTTGTGACTTTTTGGGTTTCAGCGGCAGGAAATACAGGTGAAATTGCATTTCACCTCAAATCTGGCTTGGTCTACAAAGTTTGGCGGAGTAACCACACTAATCTACGCAATACAAAAAAACCACTTGGATTGTAATGCAACTACACCAGTAGAACCTACTTTTGTTCATAAAACTGACTCCAGAGAAACATTTAAGTTCGTTCAGTGCATTTACATATGCATTTTCAGTGCACTGAAGTCCAATCTTACACCACAGCTGTGTCACGTTTTATTATACTATCATTAAGACAGTGTTTTAAAAAAACATTTATAGTAACTGAAACTCCAGCATAGATGAAGAAAAGTATTTTGAGAATAAAATTTGTTTTGCTAAGGCCCTTCAGAAAGATTCTGTATCAATACACCTAGTTCATTTCATGCTTTTACCAGTAGAACTTTTCCTTTTTTTGATGAAATATTTACATACAATTGCCAACTAACACATATCTTTCCTTATCCTGTGTAGCTCTAAATTTGCTGCATTGCCTTGCATATGGACAGTGGTACTGGAGCAAGGCAGAAGATCTGTTTAGTCCAAAATCTCTCTAAAAGCAGATGAAGGTTATACCTTACATAAAAGAAATGTGAACCTATCTACTACTATTATTTCTCTTTCCATTTATACTTTTGGATTCCTCTATAGCCTGTGCCAGTTACTGTCATAATTACATTTGCATGAAAAAAAATCTCCTTCCATTCCTTTTAAGTCTGCTACCTGAGGACTGTATTGCATGTACTCTGTTGTTTCTTGTTGATTCTGTCAACTCTCTCAAAAGAAATCCTAGATTCTCTCTCCCCTCTCTCCCAACAGTATCATTCTTGATCTTTTACCTTCTTGGTCATCCATATCACCTATTTTTACCTCAGTCCTTTTCATTTTAATTCCTAAATTTTTGTCTTTGCCGTCTTTGCAGAGCATTAAGTCTCAAAGCACTATATGAATGAGGCATCAGTAACTATGATCCAGGAAATCAGACATGATAGACATTGTTGCACAAATGCAACTTGGAAACAAATATACCACTTCTATATATATAGGACAGTCTCTATATGTATAGAAGCTGTCCTGTCAGCCTGACACACTTTAAAAAATTGCTAAAATATATATTATATTCTCAAACCATTCAAGTACATACACTAATTTTAAAAATTCAGTTTTACTCGACTGAAACATTATTTAAATTTGCTTTTAGAAGGGATGGAGAGAGTCCAGCTTGAAATATCCTGCTTTATTTTAGCATAATGCTTAAAATCGCATCTCATGCTTCAGGAATTTGGGTACTCGGCTGTGAAATAATCTTTTTTTCCATAATATGACTCTTTTTGGACCACAGCTGCAGAAAAGGTAACGAGTAAGTCTGTGCTCCTCAGTGAAATGAAGAATCCACCTGAGCGGATTATTATCTCAGCTATTATCTCCTGATTTTCTTATTCTTTGCACCTGTGGCATAAATCTTCAGATATTAGGAGGAGTGAAATATTTTGTGTAATCGAAAACTTTTATCACAGACTTTATTACAACAGTTTTTTTTATGATATTTTGTAGCAAGGAATGCTACTAAATCTTGGGCAGTCCTATTAAACTTGATTTTTTAAAGAAACATGTTTTTAAGTAGGCATAACCTGAAAAGCTTTGGACTCTGTAATGTTGAGAAATCCTGGATCTCCTATCCAGATTCAGTTGTAGAAAAAGAAAATAGATTAAATATCCCCTTCGTTCTCTAAACTTTTGATGTTTTCCATGGCAAAACCGTATATCAATGCTACCTTATTATTATTTTAAATAATAGTAACAGACTTTCAGGCCATCATTTATAGCGAAAAGTTGCTGACAATTAAGAAGTCGCTTACATATTAAATAAGATGCAAGCATTTCTATGAGTAAAATTGTGAGGAAGAGATGAGGAGAAAACAGGGAGACAAATCTATTTACTAACATCACACTGATTTTATCTACAGTTACAAAAAAAAATAAGAACTATAAGCACTAAAGAGGAGGACAAACAAAGGAAGATGAACAGCTATCACTTTAATTAGATTTCAAAGATAACTCATCAATAATACAGAAGTACATCAGGACTGCCAACTCAAGACCAGTTTAATAAAAGACTGAATACACTTGTCTGCTGATACCATTTTGCTAGAGAACTTTATAGAAAGATTGATAGTCAAGCAGCCAAGTAATACTTAATTTTTATATCGTCAAAATTCTTCGCAACTGAAAAACAGACTATTTTTTTAAACATGAAACATAGTTCTGATCCTCACTATTTTGGATACCACTTTGATGCCAATGTATTTTTCTCGTTAATAGTGCAATTTTGTACTGGTATTGTTAACATCAAACAATTCATACACATTTATTGATATCAGAATTTTGCTATGACTATTATAAGCACATTTCTAACAGCACAACAGCACAGTTATAGGTCTTTTAGGCAGTCCAGAACAAGAAAGTTTAAGGCTGGGACATGAGCAGGAGAATCAGCAGAGACACCTTCCCACCCTGTCCCCAGCAGAGCAGATACATATTTCATCATCTACTACTGGATTTCTGATATTATCCAAATACCATCAATGAAAATAAATGGTTGTGTAAATAAATATATTTGTGAGTACTTTAAATACATTTGTGAGTGCTTCAATTTTGAAGCATTGTTCATGCTAGGCAGCTTGACAAAAAGAAAATCATTGGGATTGGATATAATTAAATACATAAAAGTGCGAGTAGACTTTGGATCACACTTCAGTTCCTGCCAGCTGGAAATAAGAACTTCAAAATGTTAAGTGGTGTTAAAACTCAGTGAAACTTAGTGTATAAAATTTCAACGACTATAAATTGTTCTTCTTTTCACACAATCTCATTGCAAATTTTCTGCAACTTCATGAAAAATGCCATTATCATGCCATTGACCTGGTATTTTCATCAGGTAGATGGAAGGAGCTACCCCAACCTAACTCTAAACAACACCTTCACTCTGCTTATTGAAGTGAGACAGAGCTTGAACAATCAGAAAGTATAGCATCCAAAATTAGAAATAGGAGCTGTCAAAAGTCCCACGAGAAAATACTCTTAGATTAAAAATTTACCTGATAACATAAGTCCTAAAGGGTATAATGTGCTGCATGACAGCAGGGATGTGTAGCCATATTCTGATCTATAATGCAAAAACATAAATAGATAAAAGTTTCATTAATGACATTTATCGAGAATTATAAAAATGATATATTGCTAGTACATTTGCACATGCAACATCACTTTAAAAAAGGCTTTATTGTTTTTCATGTGAATCTTTAAAACTGGTAATTTTCTGATTTTGAAGAATGTTTGCGACTTGTTTAAACAAAAGTTGCATCTTTTCTTCTAATTAAAAAGAAAATATAAATTTACTATAAATGGAATTATACTGTACACTTATTCTGAACTTTTTCTGCAGTAGGAAATGGGGTAACTCAACCGTTTTGTTTTTCTTTTTCTTTTTTAAAAAGAAAAAATCTAAAAGAAAGTGATTCCATTTTTCTCTACATCAAGGAAAATTACTTGACTTGTGTTGCTTTTTAGGCCTTATATACTCTATAAAATTACATTTTATAACCAGTGACTAAGAGCGATTTTTTTACTACTGTACTTGGATTCATGGGTTTACCATGCTGCCTTTACCAGTTATACAGAAACATATTCTGCAAAAAAAGGAATGTAGAAATAAAGAAAACAAATAAACAGCATTTAACAGTGCTGTGCGAAAAAGAGGAGCAACCAAACTACTTACACTGGCAAAGTTAGAAGCTCCATCTGCATTTCAAAAAGGAATGCTGAGCCTGTTAAACCTGTTACAGAAAGACAACTACGTGCCAGGTAAGGGATCTAGCAAAGATGAAACAGTAGCAGCTGTTACTACAACTAACATAATCTGAATTGTGCACACATAAAGTGTGTGAACAGTCACTCCAAGCTGTAATGTCAATCTATAGCTCTGAGCTTGTTCTTACAAGAAAGTTTAATCTTGGCAAGCGATGCAATAGATTCTGGCTACAGAATAAATTCTCACCATGAATTTGGAAAATTCTATATGCAAAATATTCTCAATTCTCATTCTTGCTAGCAGAAAACAGCATTTAATCCATGGAGTTAATCAAATATTTTTGATTCAATTAAAAAAATAGTCCTTTTTTTTTGTTTTTAACAATGCCACTAATATCATACATCAATGATCCTACCAATTTTGCAAGACAACCTGTCAAATCTTCTTATTGTCAGAAAAAAGAACTACATTTGGAGTAAGCTGCTGATCCTATTGGCATTCTCAAAAAAAAAGGAGTGAGACTGATTTGTCAAATGCAGAAAGTGCAACTAGAAGATGCTTGTTTGAGGAACAAGAATTAAGATTTTGACACAAGATGGCAAGGATAACTATTTGTATTCAAATACTATTTATATTCAGAAACTATGATTCTAACACAACGATGTGCTCTTTTCCATATGCAAGCATAGAACAAATAAGCAAATAGATTTCCTTATGCAACAGAAGTAGCAAATGTTTTATAGTTTTATTATGTAGATTTAATTGGGTACAGTAATTTTTAATCTATATTAATTCAGAGCTTTAAAGCCATATCATCCATGTGGATTCTTGCATTACATATGACATTTCTTCTCTGAACTGAAAAATAATAATAAACAGGGCAAAAGCTTTTCATACAACTGTGCAAGCCTGTCTAATAAAAACTGAATGTTTTTGAATGCTGTCAAATGATTTTTTTTTACTTTACCATCTCAAGCTTCTTTCACCTGTTCTCCTTCACAGAGCTCAACACTAAGCCTAACCTGTCAAAGAGGGATGTTTGAGCCTCACCATACTACAACCTTTCTCAGAAATATTTATGAAACACTTGGGGTGGCAGTAAAAACCTTATTCCTGTCACAGAGTTTTAATTAAATTCTAGCTTTCATGCTTCTAAGAGTTTTTGCAATAATGGCTAGTTTAACAAAAAAAGAAAGATTACAGCAACATTAGAAACTTAAGTGCCACTGCAGAGTGAGAGATAAATGTTTCATTTTTTTTTCTTTTTTCATATCAACATGATGAAATTATTTTATCAAAAAAAAGCTGCCTCATCTAGAGCTAACATTCATGTTGTATTCTAGTCGGAAGCGTTACTGGCAAGTAATGCTACTTAGAGTGACACCAAATGCTGGCAGTGGATGAATAAAGCATATCACATATAAAGCATGACCTTACACTTTCCATAGTGAACTTCCAGATAAAATCTAAGAGGCGGATTTTTCTAAGACAGCTTTCCTCACATCTTCCTGACTTGCATGGACTTGCCAGCAAAGCCAGAAAGAGTTCACAAGAAAGACTCTGGTTGAAGAGCAAATGATGCAATGCTGGAAAAGGCAAAAGAAATAGTACTTCTTCAGATGATGGGTTGCATTGAGTTTTATTTTAACTGAGTTTTAGCGATAGCTTTCATCTAAGTGAGCCATAAAATCACAGGTAAGCCTAAAACCTACTAAACAAGAAATAACTGCAAAGTTGCTTGATTTGGAGAAGGAAACTTTGCTGAGGTACAGTCGGGGTTAGGGCACATCTGTAAGAATCTGGAAAATAAAGTTCTTATGGAGAAAGATAAGACTTGGAAAAAGGAGAAAGGAGAAAGAAGACACTTCTTCTGGCAGAAACACTGGCATGGGACATTTAGAACATGGGATTTGCAAACAAGTGCTGGTTGAAAATAAAAGCTGGTGTGACAGGGAGCGGCCTGGCTCAATGACCAAAACTTACTTATAAAACTGGAATAACCTACAAGACCATGCATTTTCAGTAAGTGGCTTGATGAAGACTGTTAAAATCACTTCTTAAACCTGGAACAAGACTCTGAAGTTTGGGGGGAACCAGTGTCACAGTTTTTCCCCTTACTGCAGACATTACAGTTCCCAACTCGTACACAGCTCTCAACTTGTACTCAACTTGTACTCAACTGCCATCTGCTCTGCTCACATGTTTATACCCTATTTCACTTAACTCATTATTTTCTATCTCAGCTTGTTTTAACTTAACTGTTTTAGAATGTCAACACGGAGCAAAAGACAGCAGTGGACTGCACTACCAACAGCTAGAGACAGGAAGCACATGAGGTTAGACAGACAGGGCCAGAGGAGAACATAGCTGCAGTTTAAGGTACAGAGGTCCTGCACGGACCTCCTGTTTAAGATCACAACTGAGCACCCCATGGCTTTACTCAGCTGTTCCCTCACCGTGCAAGTCAAGAACCCTCACACCAGAAAAATTAGAAGTGACCCCGGTACCGAGGGGCTTTTTTTCAATCACCCATTCCTTCTACACAGCCACATTTCAGTCCATATCTGGAACCTGGCAGTGGCATTCTGGCTGGTCAGTAAAAGCAGCAAGAAAGAAGATGTGTGGAAGCAAGGATCTCATTTTAAGTAGTTAATATTAGGACAAAAGAATTGCAAAATTAGGTTTAACTCAGTTCACGAAGTCTTAACATAAATTATTATTTTCTTTCACATCCATAAGACTTCAATACCACTTCATCTTCTCACATTACACTGAATTCCTGTATGTCCTTCTTAAGAGATGAGTTTTAATTTCAGTCTCCTTCAAATCTTCACTAAAATTAATATACAATTTTGCTAGACAAAAATTGCTATTATTTCAAAACATACAAATGAAGGCTATATTGTAGAACTAAATGAAAATAAAAGGTAGCTCCCTCTGTGCTACAAATACCTACAATATGACATAAAAATCACAAGAAATGAGAGGCAAAGAGAGGCAAAGGCTCCTTCTTTGCACCTTACAGGAATTAGCTAAAGAGTTAATACAGGCTGAAACTGGTTAAACCATATCCATGAAACCACTTCAAAGCCAAAAATGACCTGAGACAACATCAGGGTCTAGGAACATCAAAATTATCTAAATTTGCAAAGCAAGCTATGAGCCTACAGGAAATGCACAGGGTTCAGATGACGGAATATTGACCAGTGACTCTCATATTGTTAACAAGGAAAATATTACAGTGTTATTTGGCCCTCCCTGCTCCTCCTGAATGACTATGTTAATTAAAGAATTTGAGACAATACTTACGTTAGATACCACTGTAATAAATGCATGTGCTATAAGAAATGGCAGTGTCTCCGGGGTTCCATATTCAAAACAATCCTTCATGAGGGAAAGGCCATTTTTTCCACAAAACAGACACACATAACGAAGCAAGTGCAATGGTACTTCTACATCCTACAGAAAGGAAGAAAAACAAAATCCAGTCATACACATATAAGGAATTCAAAACAAAATACATTAAAATTACACAAATCTATACATAAAATTGAATAAGGCTATTCTAAGTTTCTAGAAAATGTGTATCTATTTAAAAACAGAAATAGATGCGACTTACATTCATATCACAAAATGCCCCTAATATATTGCTTTCTTGAGCAGAAATATCCTGTTCAAAAAGAGAAAAACTAAAATTAGCTAACAGAAGGAATAAAACTTTACTTGTAGCACAAAATACAGCTGACTATTAACAGACATTACAAGCAACTAACAGAAACCTAAAACAACAGATTTTTAGGAAGCCAGAAGCTCAAGCTTTGCTCAACTTTCACACTACAAAACAATCATTCATAAATTCACCTGTATTAAGCCATACTTACAAGTAATTTTAGGTATAAATACACACAATTTTACCTCAGCTCTCTCTCACAATAGCTGGGATTAGCAAATCGTTCTTCCATTCTGCCCCTGTGCTCCCGTCCACCCAAACCACTACATACCAACACCATTTGTTAAGTATTTGCTGTGACAAGAGATATGTTTTCTAAAAGCAATACATTGAAATTGATTTGAAAAAATAGCTTTTTCTTTTTATGTTCACATCATGCACTTGTTGGGTAGTCTAAACTAGGATTTTCTTCATTTAATCAGTCACACAGAGTGGATGCATCCTGCATATGGCTGAGGGCAAAAAAAGAACAAGACAGCTACAGCAGGTAGTTGAAACACACATTCTTCTCCTTTTCCATCTCTCCATGACAAATAGTTCTCATATTCATAAGTCAAATGCAGATTAAACACACAGTTAATTTAAGTAAGTTTCCTGGCATCTATATCAAATACCTCCGTGGTGGAATGTTTCCTAAAATTATACTACAGGATGGTAAAGGTAAGTAATACCGGATGAACTGAGTATGATATAAACACATTTGTAATTATTGAGTGCTCATACTGTACCAAACATTTTTCTGTTGAACACTAGGTCATATCTATACTCACGATAGTCTAAGTTATTTTTAAATCCACTTTGAAGCCACTAGTGATATGTTTTCAAATTTTAAGTAGCAAGATAGGGCATTCAGTGCTCTGCTCATGGGAACAGCAGAAACAGCAAGAGTAGATTTATTGCTGAAATAGAGTTCTCAAAGGTGTAAGAGTCAGAAACTGAAAGAGATATATTGTAATAATCCTGCAAAGCCTGCTAGAGATGTGGTGGTTGAGAGACAACCTGGAAATGGGACTTCTGCACCTGCAGCTATGGAACAAACTGTCGGAAACTCAGCATTCCTGAAGCTCAACTTTATAACCAAGGAAGTAAGAGAACTCCTCTTGAGGGTCTAATATGGTATTAAAATAAAATAAAATATCCCTACCCGCAGCTGAAACATACGGAGGTCTGGCATGCACACCACTGTGGAAGGAACTTAACCAGGAACAACTTCCAAGAAAAGATTTAGTTGAAAATGAGAACCAGAGATGGCACCATTCCAAAGCAGCAGAAGACTAGAGATATCTACACAACTGACTTTTCTCCTTCACTTTATGTTTTCATGAGCTATTAACATTTGGCTAAGTCCACTAAGATTCATTCCTGTCTGGAGAAATTATAGGGTAACGCAAAGTTTTCTGGAAGTTTATTTTTCCTATGAAATGTCCATTGAAGACATTAAACGGGCTGCATGGAATAAGCATGAAAAGAAAAATTGGGTGCGTGGTTTTGAAGTCCCCTGCAGACTAATTCTAAAGCATAAAAATATCTCAAAAATGCAGATATATTTATAAAACATTTTCACTAAGCGCATTTTAATGACGCAAAAATGAACCTCACTATCTCTCTTTGGGCACCAAAGACAATGGCAGATTTCAATAGAAGCAAATGGCGCATTTCCAGTTACTATCATCACAAAAGTTCATTCTTCAATGTTTATGGCCCTACTAATGATCCTCCAATTGTCTGCCATCAATTGTGCTGTTCCAGAATCTCCAAACATCCTTTTGTCTTATTTTGCTATTATTTTCATTCCAGTTCTGTAACCTCCTTAAAGAAGTATTTTTTTTCCTCCTCTTTAAGAACATTTTCCTCTCCATATGATGGGCAAATGTCTAGAATGACTCTGGTAAGTGCCTGGGTAGGAAGATCAGACTTCAAGATTTGTCTGCTGTCATTAAGAACAAAGTGAGGTTTTGGAAGTCTATGCAGTGTGAAGACTAATAGCAACAGCAGCAGCTAATTGCCACCAGGAGATAATACTGTGTGAAAGCCCTAGAGCTGTAATTTTTAAATGACAGTCTGGCTGGACAGTTCTAGACAAAATACATGTGCAACTGCTGGACATGATGACTCAAGAAAGTTGCACAAATTCATCCCAAGAATCTGGAGCAAGCAGTTTATGAACTCAGCAAGCGTGAAGATTAGAGTTTATTTTGTATCAGGAAGTTTCCCTTTTTCCAGGGCAAAGGGAATGCTTGGTAGAGAAGCTACACTTCAACTTTCTCCCAAATCTTGGCAGATTTGGTCACTTCAGGAATAAATTGAGTTTATATGTATAAACAGCACACTTCAAACATGAGTTTTTGCTTTGTTTTATGTTTCCTTGAGGACTGAGGCAAGTCTGAGCTGAAAAACCACAAGGCCATTGCTGAGAATAATGAACTGTTTCCATTTGGTTACTATGTGTCCTAGATTGAAAACTAAACCTAAGTTTTGAATCTCAGTAAGTTATGCATGGTAGTAGGCTTTATGTCATTAAAACAGCTAACAATACTACTTTATGGTAACAGTATCCTAGGGTTTCCTGAGTATGGGAAGATCTCAATTGGTGAGAAAAATGGCAGATGTCATGAAAAATGTACACCGCGGAAGCAGATTTTTTATGAGAAAAACTATCAAACTCCTATAATCAATACCTGGAAATATAAAAGTCTAGCACAAAGTAAAAGTACTTTTCTTACTACTCTATCCCAGGACAAAGTTTTTCAGCAACACTTCTTAACATTATACATGAAACATACACCTAATGAACAAATACATTCAAGAATGTAAATTATTAACAAATCATTTTTAGCATTTAGAATGATACCAGTCATGGCACAGCAATCTACTGCAGATTTGTGCCTTTATGTCTGCAAATCAAGTGAAAAAGTGTTCCACCACTTTTTGAGATTATCATTGGAAGTTAAATTTAAAAAAAAAAAAGGAAAAATAATTTAAATTCTCTCTTTAAAGTGCTGTCTTCATACATAGAAAAGTTGTTCCAAAATTATCTGTAGTAGGTTCCTACGAAGCTGATTTCAGTTGATGTCGCACAAGAACACAAAGCTAAATCACATAAGCAGACATTGATTTTTTTTTTCAACTGACAGGACAGATACTACAGTTTCTACTTGCAGCAGCTACCTGCAGATTTATTTACATAAACTGAAAGTTTGAGAGATTAGGTGAGTCAAAATTAAGGATGGTAACTGAAATCCACAAATCCCACCTTTGTATCATTTTTCTACAAACATATATTTGTAAAAACAGTCTATGTTAATCTATGGGTCTTGGCAGAAGACATGAGACCAAGTCTAGCCAACCAAAAGGAGTCCTATGCCACTCATCTTTCCATAGGAAGGAAGTGGAAATCCACTTCCATAGGAAGGAAGTGGAAATCCATCCACAGATAAAGTAGGATCCATTTATCAAGGATCAACTTCATCTCGCGATCATCCTAGTGCACGCAAGAAATGGAGGATGACTTTGTCTTTTCAGTTTGAACTGAAGTTTAAAAAGTTAACTGAGTAGTTAACTGAGTAGTTAACTGAGTAGTTAACTGAGTAGTTAACTGAGTAGTTAACTGAGTAGTTAACTGAGTAGTTA
>JAUBNY010000119.1:122873-141935 GCA_032275445.1 Crypturellus soui | reverse complement strand
ACTGAGTGCTCCAACAGACTCTGAAACCCTAAAAATAAATAATAAAAGATTAAAAGAAAGAGATGGACTGTCTAGGATAACTGTAGTATATTCCCATTTTGTGACTTCCTCAGGCATTTACCTTTGTTGAGTAGAATCTTTCTTCCTGTAGCTAAATATCTCTCTTTTTGCATACAATATTGTGCAGGAATTATTTATTAACAGACCATCACAAATTGAATGAAAAACCAACCTTTCCAAGAACTATATTGTTTAAACTAGAAAAGGCTAGAACTATAGTGTTTATTCCTGAAACTATGAATTAAACATTTGTAGGAGTTTAGAAAGTTTTTTTTTTCTTCAACAGAAAACATGGAAAATGTGAATAGCAGCAATAACAAGATCACAGAGGAAAAAACAGCATCACAAAGTTACATTTGTAGAACTCAATCAATTAAAAAGCTGTTCTAACAAGAAAGCTTGGTCTTGCAGAAAGTTTAGTTTATGTATCTTTGCTCCTAGAACCATCGATTTTAATGAAAAGAAATGAGTAAACTATTAATGGGTTACCTTCTGGAAGAAAGGCTTCGCTATAGTCCCCTTTTTGCCTTCCTGTTATTTAAACAGTACAACAATTCAGTGTACAGTTCCATCCAACACTTATCAATATATTACCTATAACAATTAAGCATATTTTAAAGAAAGTGTAAGAGTATGTGTCATTTAAAAATTCTCTGACAAGTTCTACTGAAGTCAACAGGAGAGCTGAATTTGCCCATCCTGTTCGAAAGTAACTATCACCAAACACACACAGTCTACTCATTAAAGAAAACAAATAGCCTTTCATAAAATTATTAAATATACACATAAAGATAAGATATACCTCTATTGTGGGATGAGTATTATGCTTATAAGCAGTGTACAGTGGAAACTGAATCTGAAAGATTTTTGCCACACACAGCAACAGTTTTTCCTTCTCATCAGTGCTCCATAAGCTAAAAGCATCAGTGTTCTTTGCAGAGTCCTCGTCTGTCAGGATACAAGTTCTTGTAGAATCTAATTTTTTCTCTATAGACTTTTGCCGTTCTCCATTTTCTTCTTCGTGAGACTCTCTTTCTACATTCAGGGGCTCATCAGCTTGATTATTCTGATCTTGCCATGTTGAATCTATATTAATAGTGCAATGTTTACAGAGCTGGTCCCGCAGAGCTTGAACTTGGCCAATTACTAAGTTAATAAGCGCACATACTACTTGGTTAAAGATCTCCAAATGCTTATACTCCTTGAAACAGCACAGACATTGCCTGCAAGAAAACAGAAATAAGTAAATAAATAAAAATTCCTGAAATAGCTCAGGTCAGAACAGCAAGAACGATCATCTCATGAAGGCTGTCTCATATGGAGCTAACAAGGGGAAAGAGAAATTTGAATATTAAAGCAATTGACCAAGAGAAAGGTGCATGTTAAAACATTGTCAACAAAATAAGTGACAGACTCATAAAAGCAAGGAAACCCAAGCGAAACAGACCTTACCCAACAGTTAGAGTCACAAAGACCTCCTTAAACTCTGTGAACATGCCATTATTTCCAAATGCTCACAGATAAATGAAGTTCCTGTAATTGTTCAGTAGCTGCCATAGTAACTAAAATATACCAGAACTTCCCATGTTAGGGACAAGGTCACTGTATTACTGGTGAAGCTGTGCTCCCGGGTATGCTCCTGAATCCCTTTCCTCATATGTTTATCAAGAGCATCACAATAAACCACCCGAGATGCTTGTCAGCTGTGTAGGAAATACTTTTTTCTTTTTTATATCAACATGGCTACAAAACAATTTTATTTTTAATTGTACTCTATGCACACCAGTACCCTTCGCCTGTATGGGAAAGCGCAGTGTCTTCATTATTCTCACTTCACAAATTCAGAAAATATTTCCTCTAAATATCCACTCATCCACTAAATATCCACTCATTCATCATCATCATCTACTCACATATTCCATATTTGCAGTATGACTTTACCACTTGTGAATTAACAGTAAATGTATTTTTGCATTAACAAATGAAATAAATTGTAGGCAAAAAGAACAAGCATATCTAAGTATTTATCACTGGGGAAAACTACACACAGTAGGTACTTTTTTTTTTGCTTAAAAATTAACACTCCTCCTGGTTGCAGCAAATTAGTCTCAATAATCATAAAAACCTGAAGTCCACTTTTCACATATCTGTATTTGAATGCTAATGCATACTGAAGAACTCTCCACTGGGCAAAAGTGGAAGTAGTTGCAAAGCTTATATAAATTTTCATATACCTGAAAGTGCCTACAGGAAAAAAAAGCTCCACCAAAATTCTTTAAAAAAAATCATGAAAGAAGTGAACATGCTACAAATATGACTTCTTTTAAGATATTAGAATTTCCAGAAGGAAAGTGAATTGGAAATACTACATGGAGATGGAAGCAGTCCTTCAGGCCGAGTTGCCAGCTGACCTTAGGAAGACAGAGATTTAGACTACAGAAAGGAATTCTTCAGAAAGACCTCAAGAAGCAATACACGAGATCCCCTAAAGTCCATTTGAAAGAGCAGAAAAGGGACATGAAACATTTAAAGTAAAATTCCTTTCTGTAGCATCTTCTCTAATTTCCCCTATAAGGAATATTTTTGAGGAAAGTTTTGTTTGAGGAATGTTAAGGAATGTTTTCCATACTCTCTTGTAATAAGTAGCCCTGCATGAGGAAGGTAAAAAGAAACCTGAAAAAAAAGAAACAGTTAAACGCTATCCAATATTTATTAAGTAGCATTTATAATGTTATAGCCCTGAACAAAACAAAACTCTAAATAGATGCTTATCTGGGAAAAACACTAGGTTGCAACTTTTATAACAAACTTGATCTGTCAAGGAATGCCAGGATTCTGGTTTCTATTAATCATGATCTTGATGTAAAATCTCTTTCATGTCAAAGAGTATTGCAGAAAATAATGAACATAACCTTCTTTAGCCAGAGGAAGAGGAGTTTGCTGCCACCATACCTAAAACACAGTATTTCCAATTATCATTTGGAGACTAAAATACCAGAAATATTTACTAGCAATTAAACTACCAGGGATGTAACTGCTTTAACTCCACTGAGAGCATCTCAGTTACAACACAGTCCATAATATCCTCACCCATCACACCCACACACATGTACATTTTCTCCAATAGCGGCAAACAGGGAACACCTGGGAGAAGATTACTGTGAGCAGATAGACAGCATTCCTTAGTTACTGAAAGTTAGAGAACAATCTCTAGTTCAGGGGCTTCCAGAGCAGGCGGTCTACTAACAGTTCTCAATGGACTTTTTGTCTAAAAAACTTCTCCGGTTGTTTCTTGAACACACACACCTTCAACTCCCGGAGTAGCCCACAGCAAAGGAGATCTATAACTCAACTGCACATCATGCCACCTGCTACATTTATCTGATTCCTGTATTGGGAAGCAGAGCAAGTAATTCCTTAAATATTTACTGAATGAAGCTGATGATCGATCCCTCCACTAAGATGAAAAGTGTACTTTGAGTTTGGTCTTTCAAGGCACTCTTTCTGGACTTTAAGCCTTTTCAAGCTCTACTGCATCACTTCTGAAATGAGGGAACCTGAATGGCAAAAGTATACAGAATGTAGATATACTCTGGAACTATACAGGGCATAATGTTTTTCAGTATGTTCTCTATGACTTTCCTAATATTTCTTAGGCTTCATTATGGTTCTGCAACCACTCTTGAGCACTCAATCCCAAATATCCTTAGTTTAGATTATTTCTAAAAACTATCGGCTAAAATTGCTCCTCATCTTGAGGCACAATATCAGGACACTTAAGAAAAAAACAACCTGACACTCCAGTTTCTCTAATTCTCCTTCTTCTGATATCATCAAAAAGAAGAGGGAAAGTTTCATGTTGGAAGACCAGCAGACATTGTTTGTCATTGCCATTTAATTATTTATTACTACGTTTTATTTTGACAGCACCTAAAATGGCAGTCACCTTGAAAACATGCTTCATTCCATATGCACTGGACAACATAACACTTATATTTAAATAGTGAAAGGTCCTTTACCTTCAAACATTAGCTACACAGTAATAACTTGTCCAGTTTTACTCACTTTAAATCATTTTTTTTTATCCAAGTTCTACAGCCTGCTGGTAATATCCAGTATCATCAGTCAAACTCTTTTTAGAAATACCTTTGCGTCCAGGAATTGATGTAAGCAAATATCTTGAGCGCGTGTTCTTTTCTGAGCTGCAATCCATCACCACCCTCAATGACGGATACTGAAGAAAAACAGAAACATATTAGTAATCAAACGGTGTGCAATTGTGGCATTTTTAATAAAATTTATCTTTGCTATTTAGGTAGAATGAAAAGTAGTGTGAAAATAAAAAAATCCACTTTATTATACTGAAAACCTTTGCCATAAAGTTACTGTAATTTGACTGCAAAAGTTTTTCAGCATGAAAATGTGCAACACCCAAATAAATTGTCTTTTCACATTAGAAACTGAAGTATTCAACCAAAAATCCAGAGGTTTTTTTTTTGCTGTCATTATATAGAGACAAGGTTTGGGCACAACTAAGTTCAAAATAAAAAAAAAAAAAATACTGGACTGCTGCGAAAATCAGTGATTCAGAATAGCTTCTTATAATTTACTACTGAATACTCAAACTGGTCAACATCAAACTCTTTAGGTTCACAGAAGAAAACTTTTTATAAATCACACAAGCTGTTTCTGGAGACTATCATTTTTAGTTGGGCAAGACTATACGCTGTACTGTGGAAACAACATTTTTCTCTTCCTTATAAATTATCTTTTTTTATCTTTAAATTATCAGCTCATTCCTCATTAGGTAGCTGCAAAATACAGGTAAGTATTTCAGAAATAGATGCATGGAGAAGAAAAAGGGCTTTTAAGTATATAAAAGAAACTAAAAATAACTAAATTTACAGGAGACCTGAGCACGATGTCTTCACATAAGCTTCCCTGGGAACTACTGGTTAGTGTGCACTTTTGTATATGAACTAACTACTGGTTAGTGTGCACTTTTGTATATGAATTCTCCAACAATTTTACTCGTCTTTTTATTTTTTCCTTAAAATTCTGAGTCTGAATTGAGATGACCACAAGACCTTAACTTGCTTTTTCTAGCAAAATGAACACTGAAAAAAATAAAGATCAGCAGATGCTAAACGGGAGCATATCTGTAAAGTTATTCTAGAGTTTTAAGTCCCCACTTTCAAACATAGACACGTGTCTACTGGTATTTAGTACTAAGAAATCACCAGTTGGCAGTAACGATAAGCATTTATCACACTTATCATAGCCAGAAATCAGAACAGTTATACAGTGAATTCAAAATATAAATATGTTAATGAAGTATTACTGAATGTCCTATTTTCATCAAAAGACACAAAAATAAAGTCTAATTAGTCAAGCATCAGTAGCAGTTCACAGGTACATTTACACATCAGTATGTATACTAGGACACTGCATTCTGCCTATTTCTTTCTCCAACCATCAACGCACAATTCTCATTTCTTCCTTGTCCCAAATTTCTGCATAGTTCTGCAACTAATTGTGATATAAATTGAACACATAGGGCTTTTTCCATTTTTGTTGACCATTTCTTTTATAACACAAAATCAATTTGTTTCTAAATTTTACAAAAACTGATGTCTTCTTTGAAATATGGATGTTTTATGTGCACACATACATATATTTACATATAGGTACACACATATAAAACACACAAATACAAAAGCAGCCTCTCAGAAGGAACCATGAAACTTTCGGCATCTCTTTTCAGTCTCACTCTTACTAGGGTTTGAAGATCCTCAGCACTCATGAACAAAGTACAAGGTGACACAAATTTCTGAAAGACAGATACCAGTTGAAACTTTTTTTAAAAAGCAAAAACAAAAGACAAATTACCATAACACCTGACCTTCTTAAGATAGAAGCACAGTGTTGAAGAAATGCAACTACAACAAACAATTTAGGCTGAGTTTGCCACAGAAGACAGATCTTCGACTGCATATATTGCATCCAAAAAACTTGCACAACAGAAAACGTTCCTAACACCCTTATGAGGTTTTCTCAATTTTCTGAGCTTTGTTGCATGAAGATGATTTTTTTCAAAGTTGACACAATCTTGTTGACCATAACTCAGCACCAGTAAGACCAATTCTAATTTGAATGATCTTGCATACAAGCTTCTAGATTTATAAAATTTGCCTGTTTCCCGCATCTCACTGCTTAAAAACACACATTCTGAAGAAGTACAGCAGTGACTTCTCATTTCCAGAGCAGCCTTATTCACTGTAGAAAGGTTCTCAAATTTCCCTCTATAAAATTAAGAAAAGGATACTAAAAGTTATTAAGTTGGCCCTCAGAAGTAGCAGCTCTTATTGCCACATATACAGATTGTAGAAATTAAGGAAATATTTAAGTCTATGCCTTTGCAAAATGTAATGGAAAAGTATATGCTCTGTTTGGAAAAACTGATTTCCCCATTTATACATTCCATATTTCATACTTAGACCAATTTTAATTTTTCTTATCTAGTAATGGCTGAATAACATGGTGACTGTATACACAAAAGTTTGTACCTAGAAGTACCTCTCATCTTTTCCCTAAAAGTACTCAAAAAGCACAACCCAAGAGCAACCACACTGAGGCTGTATTCTCCCCTCAACTGAAGTCAACCTAAGTCTGTGCTACAGCCAAAGAGTTGGGCGATGGACAGGGCTTCTCCGGAAGCTCTCTCTTCGATTCCTTTGCAGAAATAACAGTTTTCAACTCAGCCGCTTCACATCCCCACAACCAGTATTCAAATCTTAGGCTTTCCAAGTTTCTGGCTTATTCTGAACATCAGCTTTATGGATACTCTTGATTTGCTCTCTTCAGGGAGACATGTGGTGTGAAGTACAGCATTAAGTAGTTATGAAGCTTTTCAAATATTTTTAATTAAAAAGTATACACAGAAAATAAACAGTAACAACTGCATTCAATATCATTCCTCTTTGGTGATTTTAGCCACGGGATTCCAAGATTCCCCACTTCTTTGCCACAAAGACTTCACTTCAACACCAGGACATCTCTCTCCTTTCAAAGTACTGCTGTCTTATAACACAAAATCAGACAGCAGTTAAAACAGATCCATCCATTATGGAAGCAGGGCCCTTCTCTCCCCTCTTGAGGCATCCTGCATTCTTCAGGACCTCCTTAGCACTGATGTCTCCCCAGGCTCTCTCACCCCTGGTGTTTCAAACCCAGCATAAGCATCCACAACACCAACATCAAACGTTTTCAAAAAGTTTCACTAGGACAGGACCCCTTCTTGCAGGTTAAGGTGATGGACAGATTCTTCCAGGTTCCCTGGGTTCAGACCCAATGGCATACCTGTGTGCTCCAGGACCAGCAGGAGCACGTTCCAGAGCCAGCCCTTGGGTCTTCTAACCATCCGCTCTGGGCTTAGCGACCAGCCCCTGAAGCCTGGAAGAAATGCGCACTGGGATACGCTGTATGACAAGCCAAAGAGTCTGCTGCTCATGGCGAAAACTCGAGGAAATCTGCCACCTGCAGCCATTTTTGACCTGGAGTAAACATCCTCAAAATACCAGATTTTTAGAAAACACAGGCAAATGAGTCCTCCATTTGGAAAGGTGACACCAGGATGTAATTATGTACAGAGCTGAAGACTTCCAGGGCTGGCTCTGCTCACACGAGGCTTTCTCCAGTACAAATCAAGACTTCTGTAAGAATAACATGCGCCCTGGAGCTTTACAAGCAGTCACTGCATGGGCATGGCTGCGCAGCACCTCTGTCACTAGTGCCACTCCAGTCCTATGCTCAGCTCTTCCCCAGTGTCGGGCAGCTGCTTCATTCACCAAGCAATCAACAGGTTCCCTCTCCTGAGCTCTCTGTCCACTATTTTCTTCTTTTTTGAATTGCTCTAGCCCTTTTTTTCTCTTCTCCATTAAAGCCTCGTAGACCTTTTCACCCTCCATTCCTTCCTTCTCTCTTTCTCCCTCAAACACCTTTTTCCTGGTTTAGGTACAATTTCACCATCATTCTCAGTCAACTCTGCCCCATGGGTAGCCGTGCCTTGCAACCACTGCCAACAGCCACGAGCCAACAGGGGACCTGATCTGATTCCACCTACCCATCAAGCACTAAACCATCCACTCTTTTTTATTATTATTATTTTTCTCCTATCTTTGCAAGCCACTGAATATCCAACGGGAGCCATGAAAATAAGGAGAAGTTGGAAGGAAAATGGGAGGAATGTGAAGCTGAGGGAAGTAATCACCAATCACCAGTCATGCCAGGATCACCACAGAGCACAAACAGAACCCTGATGGCCAGACCCATTTCAGGCAAAACTAACCAGCAGAAGAAAGGCTACTAGGCAAATTCCAGCTATATATTTCCTATACTATAAATATAATGTAGAAAATAAGGACTTCTTACATCCTTGCAATGTTTCCTTTCACAGAGAGCAAATTGACTCTTTTGTCAACATAGCACCATATAAGAATGATCCAAGCTGCTTAACTGACCTCAAATAACTATTAATTCCTCGATCTCTTTTACTATCTTCTAGTGCATATATTTTCAGACATTTCTTTTTTAAAATTAACCATACTTAAAATTTAATCATTTATTAAAGTAGCTTACGGGCCAAAACAAGGCTCAAAGTAAAAATCTAAAATATTTCAGAAAGGAAATGGCTTAGTTCACTGCCTTTCCCCATTTTACTTGCCCTGAAATGAAAAACCAAGTGACACACACTCGCACTTCCACAAAAGATCGATCAACACTATCTCCCAATCTAATAAAAAGATGTTTAATAAAGTCATTAAAAACAGAATGACAAAAGATGAGAAAACCATAAGTCACCTGCAAAGAAAGGGCCAGTATAGTTTCAATAGTAGACAAATAAAGCTCATCTCTTAAGTGAATTTTTAACAAGAACTTCAGAGCTAGAGGAGCAGACTGTAGTTAGACCTCATGACAACTATCATGCTAGACTTATGAGGAATATCTTATACCCAAAGGTCACTTATCACACTAAGTACAATCAAATGGCAAGTAAAAAGAGAAATTTTAAAAAGTAAATTCTTTCCTTTCAGAAAGAAATAGTAAGAAATATAAATAATAATCAAGTATGTTAATATGTAAAAGTCATTTCTATTCAAAAATGTAATAAACAATATTCAAAAATGTAAAGACCAAGGTCACACAAATTTTGCTCTTCCTCTTTGCCAACTCTCCCCTCAAGTAACACCAGCTTCTTTACACAAAAGAACAGGTTCTTTCAAAATGACTCTTCTTTGCTGAAATTATTTTCTTGCACAGATTAAGCAGAGGAAATCAAGAGTCATGCACCAAATAAAATAGCATTAGGGAAAATAATACCAATTTTAGAAGAAATACAAACTCGTGTATGAATACACCTAACAGCTATAAATCAGCCTTGATATTCAGGTATTTTTAAAGACAGATATACACTGACATATTTTCCGTACATTTTTTCCTATAATCAATAACAAAAAAAAATATTAGGCAAAGATTTTACCTTTTCTCCTTGCCCTTTAACTTCCCTCCATTAAAAATCCTGCTCTTTTTATTAAAGATAACTGGCAGTCACTTTAGACATACCCACCAGAGTTCTTTCAGACCTTTACAAAGTTATCTTTAAAAAGTATCTAGAGGCACAGTGTCAATTGAACTTCAGTGTCAGCAGTTTGGTCTTAACTGTCCAATCTTCCCTGTAACTTTTCTATGACAGAAAGATAGCCTTCTTTTCACTCTCCTTTCTTCATAAAAATATTCCATAATATTGACTGGCTGCGCATTAAAAATGTGCTAAGACACTATGTAGAACCCACTAAACACAAATGACTCATTTTCCTCAGTATTAGAAAACTTGCTCAAGCATTAGGTTAACATCATAATTTACACAAATTTCTTTTAAACCTAACTCTAAAATTCTTACCTATATAAATACTTGACAGAAACCACTCCAAAATGCTAAAGTATCATTAACCAAAGGTGAAATTTTGATGTTTAGCTCCAAATTGGTAAATTTGTTTTCTTTCTTTCTCATAAACTTGTAATTACAAAGCACACACAGATTACAAAGCAAATATTAATTGAACAACCTAATAGCTCAAAGATGGGAATTAGTAACTTTAAGACTCATTCCTTGGACAGGAAAGTTGTCAAAGGTCTGCAAGTCTGAAGTTCTTATGTGTTCTTATGAATGAAAACGCAGAAGCTACGCAACAGAGTGAGGAAAGAATAGTTATAACTGGTCTCCAAACCATCCCCAAAAGCAGTCACCAACTGTTTATTCAGCATTTGCATAATTCCCCATTATCAGTACAAAATCAGAGGGGACCGAACAGTTTTATTCTAATTCAGCATTCCAAAGAACAGCACAGACACATTGCAAGAGTCACAATATATGTGTCCATCAGTCAAACAACACTTATAAGGTGTAACTTAAACAGAATAGGCAAGTCTATTAGCTGATCTTAGCCAATTTCCATGTTTTGCATCTCCCCTTTTCCATGCAAACACCATTAAAGTTTTCTCTTTAGATCTCATTCTGTTCATTTATAATGTATTTTTCCTGTCCTATTCTCCTCATCTTCTCCAGCAAGCATTTTTTTTTCTATAATAAATCAAGACAGAGTGGAGCAAAACAGCAGAAGTTGCCTCTGAAAAGTTGTATGTAATTTAAGGATTTTCTTCTTTCAAAACTGATGCCATGCCAAAGTTTGCAGTGTGCTGGGTCACAACCCGTCTTGGTTAAAATACTGCGTTTATCATGTTTATCAAGCCTTCTACTTAAGCCAACAGTTATCTTTATTAAGAGTAACTTACGACTCGCAGCTTCATTAAGGCAATGTGCCTTAGTAACTGCTTTCAAGGAGAACAGTTCTGCAGGAAACTTAAAAACAGTCACTGCATGAACTTTTTTTTTTTTTTAAGCACCATCAAACGCTGATTAGTAGTGGATAATTTACTTAGGTTTCATGTTAACGATTTCAGAAGCTGTAGGACGCTGGAGCTAGTTCTGCCCAGAAGCTATCTAGATGAATCAGTATCCAGATGACCTCTTACCACCTTAGACACACGCAACACCACAAGCTGAGCAGCTTCACTGGTCAGCACAGGTCCAGAGGCAGCACTGCCGGTGGCTCACAGGGCAGCACCTGCACTCCTGCCCCTAGTTCTCCCTGGCCCCATGTAGTGTGAGGTCTGCTGT
Organism: Crypturellus soui; assembly: GCA_032275445.1. Lineage (NCBI taxonomy): Eukaryota > Metazoa > Chordata > Aves > Tinamiformes > Tinamidae > Crypturellus > Crypturellus soui. The sequence goes on along the minus strand of JAUBNY010000119.1, from coordinate 130,639 downwards.
TTCATCACAACACATCCGGAACCAAGATGCATCATGCAAACATCACAGTAGCCATAGGTCAAGACTCACAAATACGGAATCAAAGCAGCAGCTTCCAGCAACACAAACATGCCAAGACTAGGTAAGCACAGGCTGTGTTATGCCAGTGGTAGGAGAACATGCCATATCACATCCAGCATAGTTACAGTGGCATGGACTAAGAAAAGCACAAAGCTACCATAAGCCAAAAGAGAAATAACGCCAAAGAAGCAGTATAAGTTGCACCAATTCAATACTGTGACAGAGGGGCATGGCTGTTTTGGTCAAGCGCACATATGCAGTTGAGCTAAGATCAGCTTGTAGGCAATCTGGCTGCAAAGAGAATCGCTTGGGCAAAAGCTGACCCAAGAGCAGCCCCCACAAGCACACCAGCATTGCCCTTCTCCACTCCCCAGCTCCCAGGAAAGTTTCTGACTTGGTGACATTAAACCTCCAGGGAGGGCAGAGGAAGGCCAACACCAGTTTGGTGGTACAGCATGGTGAGCCGGGTCCAGCAGCATTCCTAAGCTCTATTTCAATGTTAGCCATGGCAGATGCAAGGTAGTGCCTATGAACACAAAGCTACAGTTATCTTTGCACCATCATTCCTCAAGCTTGTATTAGAATAGTCATCATCAAGGATATTGCAGCCCTCTCAAGGAAAGGTAAAAAAAACTTACTGAAGAAAAAAGCTATAAAGAACTTTTGATGCATCTGCACCATTCATCAATGTGAAAGGTGTGGTCTTATTCAAGTCCTATTTTCCTATTTTAACTCAGTTTTGTCAACTGTTTTCAACTCTAAGACAAGATGTTAAAATTCCGGAAAGATTACGTTTTGCCCTTTAACGCAACATTGTTTTAGCTCTTCTTTCAATACAGTATCTAGCTCAGTTTAAGAAGTATTTCCATAGAAACAAGTCTGCTTGACATTATCAAAATGTACAGAAGCCTATACTGGTGGGTGTGGAGACTCTGACTACTGACCATAAATATTTTGATAGCCACCACTCTGTTTCTTAAGGAACCAATGCAGGATTGAACAACATCCGCATAAAACCAATTCCCAACATATCACTAATTACTCCTAGGTAATCGCTAGAGCTGCCACCAACAGGGCAGAAATTACTACACTGATACAGAATTGTTTATCTTCAGTTTAAAATTGCATATTTATTTGCATTATTTCTTTCTAGCAAGATATTAGCCTTGAAATTAATGTACCGCAACTTGAACAACTCCTCACGTAACTAAAAACAAAAAACAAGAGCCCATGACTGTAACCACAGCGGCCAATAGGATGCACCAGATTTCCACTAGATTTATAGCAGAAATGCCTAACGACTGTGTCCTCCCTTTTACAGTCAAATCTGAGAGGGGCAAACATGATTAATTTCTTACAAAATACATCTGAGCTTCCTTAAACAGGGAAATAAGAAGTATAAACCAGCCAAGGGTTATTTTATTAAATGCGGCTTCAGGCAGTTCCTTTGAAAGCCAAAGAGCAGCTTGATGAATATTTGAACTCCAAGACATTATTTTTGATGAAAACAGACACAAACAACCCTCATACTAAAAGAATTAAATATTGAGAAAGGACAGACAAGCTGCAGAGTTGCATTAAGATTCTCTCTCAGCTTACAGACATATGCTTGTCAAATTCTGCTGTCAGTTTTGCTACGAAATCCTGCATTTAATAATTCACTGAAACACATGGTGTTTTCATGTAATTTATTGGCTAGTGCCTAATTGCATAATTCTTCTCTGAAAGCAAGTAAAGCAAAAGAAATGAGATGAAGGCAATGTGTAGAGCCAATACACACAACTCCAAGGCAGTAAGTTCTGTGGCAAGCATTTCCTACTCTGGTCAGAAAACATTTACACGCATCATTACGGGGTAAACGAGGATTTTAGGAGTCAAGGATCAGCAAATGCACACAGCTTAAAAATCTGCAACTATGCCTGAACACAGGCTCCAAAGCCATCTGTTTGGAAAGATCAAGACTGACCCAACTATTAGGACTTTCCAATTCATGATGACAGATCAAACTCCATTATGATCAGCTTGTATCTGCTGAAATATTACTTCACAAGACAAAGCATTGAGACTTACTATAAGTACTTTGTGGTAAAAAGTTTCATTTCAAAGAGCATTAGTAAAAAGTTCAGGCAATAAAAATACTAATTCAACCATAAATAAAGCAGCCACAGCGTATTCCTAACTGTGAAGATTCAGAGATCGATTAATGTAGCAAAAGACATGCATGAGGTAGCAGAAAGACCAAAACCGACTACCCCCTTGCTTTTATTGAGCTTTATCTCACTGCAGAAATCTTCTGAAATTCTATTGCTTCCTGAAGCTGAGACTAACTAACTAAAAATTATCTCAAGTCCACCCTCAATCCATATTTTGGATGAGCAAATACAGGTGAGAAAGCGAGCTCAGTGCTATCTGTACCCATTTCACAGCAAAAGAAGGAAAAAGGAAATTGTTCAGAATGTTTAACTGTACGTTCAGAGAAAATTAAACTAGGGATATGAGTATACAACTATTATGTCAACTGATGACCACTAGTCTACAATGCAGGTTCACTTTATCACTTCTGATGATAGAACCATGTGTTCGAAAACAGTGGCATAAAATGTATAACATTAGCCTCTTATGAACAGATTTCCCAAATTCCTGAAGAGATTTTTATAATTTGGCCCCTGTTCTGCCTCTCGAGTCGTCCTCCCTTGCAAGTATGCCCTATCCATTCCTGTCACTGCTCACAGCTTCTCCAAACAGAAAGTTTAGAAGCGAAAGCATTGTCAGTTTTGTTTATGTCCACAGAGTTTAGAATGAAAACTGATCACTGTGTTTCCAAAAAGCAGGAACAGGGAGCAAAAGACAGCTCTGCAAGCTACCAGCATTTCAGTCACCTCACTTAAAAACCACCACTTCACTAGTTCTAAAAATACAAAGTTCGGCATTGTGATTTAAATTAGGAATAATTTAATAGTATGTGTTACATTAACAAATGGGCAGCTGACCATTTCCTGGAAATGGAATTAAGCTCTCATAAAAAATACATCAAATCCTCAAAAACAGGTTAAGGACACAGTAAAGAGATAGTAAAGACAACGAACACTGCACAACACACCATAAAACACACACACACTAATATCACGTGACTTCTATATTATTCATGTAATTAACTGGCTAACAGACTATCTTCTTGAGAGAAATCTACTGACAACTGAAGTGGGAAGTCTGCTCTTGCAGAGCAAGCACTTCAAGTTTTGAAGGCACAGGATTTCATACAAAATGAGAAATTAAAAGCAGTAAGTTCCCATCTTTCTCAGAGTGGGGGGAGGAGAAAAAAAAAAAAAAAAACACTTTTCAAAAGTTTGCAGAAAGCTCCAGTATGTCAGTTATTCTTTGCAAACCTGGCAAAAGGCAACTGTATGAAATCATGCTCACTACAAGAGCATATTCTCAGCTACTAAGGAGTCCACATATACCATTTTTGAGTACAGTACAGTTGTTTCATGGCATCTTAGCTAGCACACTTAACATTGTGCTGTTCTGCCTTACTTCACTTTCCATCCTAAAGTTTTCCCTGTTTCTGTATATAATTACAAAGATTAAAAGCTCTTAAGTGGAAATGAAGTAATAAAATTGTGCAATGAATTGGAGCTTTCTTGAGTCTATTAAGGTAAGAAGTAAAAACAAACAAGTAAAAAAACACTGCCACTCAACTCCTATTTTTTCGCAGGAAAGTCTGCTGCGTGGATGCAGGCCTCAAGATCACGTCTTATTGCCATGTGCTTTCAAAGCTTTATTTACAGACCTTCTATAAATTAGCTATAGAAACGTAAATACTCAAAGGTACTTTTTCCATCAAGACTTTCTGACACATTTCGGCTTCTTCAACTAGGTGGTTGTTCCAAAACTAAGTCTCCCGGAGGAATTCTATATGCATGCAGACAAGCACAGAGAGATAAACAGAAGAAGTATTTCCTCTTCTTGTACTATCTAAAAATAACTATACTGCATTGGTACCAAATTTCCTCAAGAAGCTCAACTTTCAAACACTCTAGACTCGGAAAAGTTCAAAACTTAATGAAACTACAAACAAGCAGGATAATGAAGTGCTAGGAAAACCAGAAATCCCGACAGTTACATGTCCATCCAAGTTCAGCACTCAGAGGGTAGATCAATTCACATACAAGAAAAGGAACTGAGTGAAAAGAATAGCTTCTAGACACTTCTCACACTCGATTTTAGAAACTGCCAATGTGCTACACAGAAGAAAAAAAGCTTAAATAACAAATTAAGTAGCCACAACTATGTTTAATTGCAGCATGCCATTAGTATAAGCAGCACTCAGTAATCAATACAACCACTTGCTTTTGAAGATAGTAAGATTATTTTCAGGCTGTCCCAGCATCCCGATCAGTGTAAATACATAGTTTAGCCTGCAAAATATCCTTACCTAATAGCTACCTGAGCTGGAGACACTAATGGACAAGCTACATTAAAAAAAAAAAAAGAAAAAAAAAAACTATATCATAAAAACTTTTCTATACATACAGACTCTTTTTCTCATCTCCAGATCTCCCCAGTACCAGAGGAGTCAATGCTGGAAGCATCAATACAGCATTGCAGCACTACCATCATCCACAAGCAACTTTTGACCATGGCATTTTTCATGTTTTCTCAACCAGACCAGAGCAGTGGCCAAGAGAACACAGGAAAGAAAACAAACCTGCCTATTATGGAAGCTGCTAAAGGAAGGAGAAAAGTGAAAGCACAGAACTATACCTAGAGCAATAGTGAAGAGTAAATCAAAGTGGAAGTCAGAAGAAAAAGCAAGTGAGAACAGAAACTGAGAAATGGAAAAATCATCAGCATAGTAACACAACAGAAGAGCTGCAAGAAAGATAAGGCATGAGACACAGCATGATGGAACTAAAAAGTCAAAGTAGAAAATACAAGAAATAACAGTAATTAAGTAAACTTTCAAACCTCTAAAACACCAGCTTGCAGACTGCCCGTCACTCGCCCACAGAACATAACTCCAGAGAGCAAGACCTGCTTTTGTCACTCACTGTTAGTTGAGCACAAGAAGGAAGTAGCAAGCTCCAGTGACATAGGGACATCAAAGTTGTAAGGAATTAAAGACAAATTGAAAAATTAACAATAGCAAAACAATATGCTATTTGACAAAGAAAAATAAGAGACAACTCCTTAAAGTCAAGCAGAAGGAAACAGGGCCAGTGTCTGCTCTCCAAGGTACTGCCTCTTCAATCACAGCACGAAATTTCTAACCTAGACCTCATCTTACCAGCAATGCCCCATCCCATTCTCCACCACCAAAGCATGCAAGGACAATTAAAACCACTAGTCTCCCCCCAAAACTAAAAATGACATCATCCAGGATAGCCTAAAACACAACAAGTTGGACACATCTCAGGAAATGCTTGAGAAATCAATAGCTTGAACGCTATTCTAACAAAGGGAAAGCCATACAGCACAAAAAGATTAAAAATGTTAACAGGAAGGCTTCTGACATAGGATATGAGGACTTCAAGTTCTACACGACCCATATATTTTAAAAAAATCAAGATTTGTTTCTTTCTTTCTTTAATTTAAATAAAGATATTTACCTAAGCAGGAATATAATGGTAGAGATTGTACAGGCCCCTTACTAGGAAGGGAGAGAACATCTACAGCATAAAGTGGATAAGTGAAGGAATTAATTACTGCTTAAAAAATACTTATCCAAGATAATATTTCACTATATACAAGGAGAAAGATTTTAGTAAAGGTCAATTGTCCATAAGTTACAACAAAACTCAGCAGAATTGAATTTACGTAACTTATCCTCAGCATCAGTGATTAAGTGCCTGGAATAATGAGAAAGAACCAACCTTCAGCGGTGTAAACAAATTTCAGGACAAAGTAAAATAATTCTTGATCACATCAGCTAACAGGCAACAAAACAGAGCAAAACCTGAAGTACTTTTCTAGTAACGGAAGTCTCTCTGACTAAAGTCAAAGAGTTTATCTTTAAACTGCTTTACAGCTACAAACAGCAAATTTAAACACTATTTTATTCTCCCTTCCCTTTAGAAAGTTCACTATTAGAGAATTGGTTGCTCCTATTTTTTTTCCCTTAGATATTGTGTTTCATTTGGACTGGCACTTCACTGAAGTCCATGACTACTACAGTTTGAGGAATATTACTATAAAGGAAAAGAAATCCTCATTCTCCCTTAAGCGGATGCTACATTTTGGAGTGAAGCAGTGCTACGTTTGAAAGTGAAGCAGAAAGCTGGCCAGAAAAACATCATTCCCAGAAACAAAGAACTGGTATAACCTAGGCCTACCTGAACTACCTAGAAGACATGACTATAAATTTGTGCTAAAATCTTTTCCCAATCTGTAATATTTTGTTTAGATTAGGTCTATAGATCAGCTAGAAACCCCTTACTCTGGTCTCGAGTGCAACACAGTGACCTGCAGAATTCCTGTTACAGGAGATGTCAGATAGGAAAAGCCCAGCTTTCTATTACATTTACGTATCTTCTGACTTACTTGAGGTAACTAGTTTTGCTAGTGCCCATCAAAACAGAACTATCCTGATCAGGGCCTCTGGACAGCATACTGGTGTAAATATTACTAAAGAACAAACAAAACGATATAATCCCTCCTTGAATGACAAGAACCGGCATCCGAAGGAACCAAAGAATGTACAGAATGGCAAACCAGGGTTCATTTCAGGACACAAAATGCTGCAAATTAACATAAAAGCATTCAATGCTCTCTACATATTTTCCTGTAGAAAGTAAATACCTTTAAATGAATCCCTATAAAAATACATTTTAATGGCATAATTAAGTCTTTTGTAAATAAATGTCCATATCCTGAAAAGTAAACAGTCACGTCTTCTTATCTTCCCCTACTTAAGGCTATTAAAAATGTGTATGTTGAGGAAAATTAACTTGGAAATCAGATCAGCCAGTATAGACTTTATTACTATCAAATGCCTACATAGAAAAACGTGTGTGATCCTAACATATCTAGAACTCAAAAATAAATGAGAGACTGTTCTCTCTGACTGCACAACACATTGCCTTGCAATGCAAAAACTGTTTTAAAGCTTGGGCATTTCATTGAGGCAATTTGTATTTTACTGAGTTCCTAGGCCAGGCCAAGCCATAACTTCACGCTCCTACGACTTCTCAGGAAATCACAACCCATACAAACAGGGAATTTTTAGTGTTTTATAGTTATATCAAAAGCTGAAAATAAACTTGTTGCAAGAAAAAGCAAAACTATTTCCTCTGTCCACAAAACATAGCCTGCTTGCCATGCTCAAGTAATTAAGTTTTGTATTAAACACAGACAAGCTGATTGATCTGGAGCTTTTGTCAACAAATACTTTTTTAAATTACAGGTTTGCAGTTCCACCAGAACTGTATTTGCATAGAACTAGGCCCATTGACTACCTGTTAGAAAATCAGGCCTAGGGAGTAGGAATCCTGTAATGAGTTTGGGGAAGACAAACCTCTGGGCCTACCCAAAGGTCATGGCTTGACAAAGGCTCCAGGTCTGCAAATTGTCATCAGTGTGATTAATATTCCAAAAGTTTACAGCAGGATTAATGTGCTTATAATAAAAATATGTCGGGTTGTTTGCAGAATCATTGAGTTTCATCCTGCTGTCCTCCATAAATTGGTAAACTCTTCTGAGGAAAGCAG
>JAUBNY010000119.1:106695-117476 GCA_032275445.1 Crypturellus soui | reverse complement strand
AAACACTTACTCAAATAGCTCAGTACATCTTCCAGATGACCCTCCAGCCAGCACTGCTTATTCTAGTGACCTCTCACCTCTCACTGCTGGAGATGCAGCTGCCATCTCACAACTGAATCTACAACCTTAAACGAGTAGGAAAAATATATATATATACATATAGAATTATAAACACCCCAATTTTCAAGACCAAAGACCAATTGTTAGTAGTGGATTCACATTGCCTCTCACTCAGGTGCAGAAAGCAACACCCTTTCAAATCTGGAGCACTGGCAATTAGAGATAATTTGAGGGAGAAACTGTTCTTTCTGGAATGTAGGAGATGTGATTTGTGTTTATTCTAGTGCAGCTTTAGCATCCAGATCCCACAGTACAGAGCCAGTCCAAGGAACATCTCAGAGTTCGTGACCGTTTCATTCCATTTTTTTTTTCAGTCTTTAATAGTTAACTTATTTCTCTTGTCTTTAGAAACAGTACTGTCCTATTTAACACCACGTAGATACCTTTCCTTATCTGTAACTTTTATGAAGGTTTTCTATATTCTGTGCTAATAGCTTTAAAGTGGCAATCAAAAGATTATAAAAGATGGAAAATCCCATAAACTACATGTTTCTTTGAAAGCTTACTCATTTCTGTTTTAAAGTTAACCTTTTTTCATTCTTGTTTTTTTTTAAGATTACTTTCCTGAGTTTTTAAAGTACTATTTTAGGCTCAGTTTTACAGAGATCAGCTGCTCTTTGGAAGTTTTTACTGATCTTTCTTGTTACATATCACTTGAAGTTATTTTAATTCCTGACATTTTTGTCTTTTCTAACCAATATATTGCCTAATGATAGAGAGGAATAGGTGTGGTGGTTTGGTTATTAAAATGGCATGGATGCACTGGGTCACATAAAGCCACTTTTGATTGGGTGGTTTCCTCGGGATAGTCTGAAGACTTGTATAATGAAAGAATAAAAGAGCAGTCCTAAGTGTTACATCCGTCATAATATGCATGTTCTCAAATTAAGGTTCCAGACACATTTGTCTCTCAAAATATCATTTTCAAATCCCGCTTTCTTTCGAAGACAGCTCAGATGTTCTTATGTCCTATTTGTAATGTACAATTTTTCACTTGCTACTGTGCTGTCTCATCTTCCTAAGGTCTATAGGATTATTTCAGTCATCTTTCTTTTGTAAGTAATTTTCTTCTTGGATTTTGTGGGAGTAATATTCTTCAGCCCTCTTTGCAATATGCCACATACAGTTTTGTGAATAACATCAGTTTTTCTTTGCTAGAATATCTTTTACTTCTTACCTCTATCGAAATTGAAGTTAGATCCGTACAAAGAGAAGCCTAGAGTGCATCTTAACTACCTTAAACCACAATAGTATAAAAGTTATATCTCCAAGAAGTCATGTGTATTCCCTTGCTTAACCTTTAATGTCATTTTGCAGAGGTTTTCCCACTAACAGGGAATGAATTGGTGCCATAGGGAGCGACTTAGTGAGTGAATAGTGAGTTGCCAAAATGAACTTTTTTTTCAAAGAAAGAACTGTAGCTCCACAATCTGCAGAATCTGATCTGAATTTATTTTCTTTCCCCCTTCCTTCCTTATAGACCTTGCAGTTGACTTGATCCGAGATCTAATTAACTACTAAAACATCTTAAACGATTCTCTTTCAGACAGATCAGCTCTTTGATCTCACTGATCGCACAGCCACCTAAGCCCCAGAGTCAGCACAAGGAAGAGGACATGTCAAGCATGATATCACATGCCAAGTTCAATGAACACTGGACTGGGATACTGTTCTCAGTCTGAAAACATTTGCTCTAGTGAACGACCAGCACGGTTCTAAGGAAGGAAGCGAAGATAAATGCAAACTCTGAGCAGACATAAAAACTCCAAACCCAAATTTAGGCCTGGATCAAGAGCTTGAGAACATATATACACGGCAAAATGAACAGCATCCCACTGATTCACACCACCAAACTAATAGCGTCGTTCTGGCTTTCTTGAGATGAAATACGGAGTTAAAAACCACTCACAGAACTGAGCTGGACTGGAAGCCAAGAAGGCAGCGTTGGTCATTGCCACTGCTCTTCTCTTGACTGCATCCTCCTTTCCCTTGTACTGTAACTACAAGGAGCAGATTTAATGCCAGTAACAGGAAAAACCCTTTTTTTCAGTCAAATCAAGCCTAGAACTGATATTTAATTGAGCATTTGCAGATGGAAAAATGAAAAGCTGGGATACCCACTTCACAGCTCCTGCTCTGAAAAAGTTAAATTGCATAAGAAACCACAGCTTGAAAATTTAAGCAGGAATGTGTCTCTACCACCTCGTAGTTTGTATTTCTCCACCTGATTCTGCGTGTGAATGCACATGCAGAGCAGTGAACGCAGACCATGGAACACGTAACTGATACATTTTTCACGTCAGTCGTGTCGATTCCTTCAGCCAGAGCTTTGTCCCTGCCGACTGAAGTATCTTCTGTTGGCTCTGCTGTAGGTAACATTCCTGAAGCAGTGGTAGTCGAATAGGTTACACATTTATTGCTCTGATGCCGGTTTATGACAAAAAAAAGTAATTTGCCACTAATTTCAGTAGATGTTAATAGGAGATGGAAGCTGTGACAGCTGAAAAACAAGTATGAGTTTTATACGGCCATTCCTGCCTTACAGATGTTAACTGCAAAACAGAGATTCCAGCCGGTCCCATTAGATCTGCAACCTCTAATCAGGATGATGCTGGAAAAGCTGAAATCCACTGCCAACAAAATCCTTCATGTCACTAAAGGAAATAAATCTCCACCTGCAAAGTTAGTCATGAAAGTGTAAAAGAATGTCTGAAGTTACACACTTGTCTTTAAAATTCCACCACTTGAATTTAAAAATTGAAGTGTCTTTTCTTCCATTACTGTAGTAAGCATTTTTATTATATACATGTACACACACACATGCATATATATATGTATAAATAAATTTTATGTCTAGACTTCACTATCACAGCAGCTTGTGAAGACAGAAATTCAGGTAGTTTGGCTTCCCCCGAGTATTACGAATACAATCAAACTTTCTGGTAATGTAGATCAGGCCATAAACTTGCCCTATACCAACCATGAGGCTAACTGTACTATGTCCCAGTTTGCTACAAAAACAGCTAAGCGCCTGCTCAGCATTTCGCTAGGAAAATCACCTGCCTTCTACTGAATGTTATTACCACTTCTGGGTGTGGTGAGAATCACCCGGTACAGCCAGGAAAACGAGCCCAGCTCCCACCTCCGAGTGGTTTCTGTACGGTATCTCCGAGCCTGCTCCTACGGTAGCAGCTGCGGTTAGGAATTTGGTTGAGCTGGTTCTTGTTTGAATAGCTCTAGTCCCATAAAGCTCTAGTTGGATACTCAGTGCTACTGCTCTACCTCTCCTCTTTTGCTACTGTGATAATTGCACCCAGCTTCTCAGCCTGGGAGCTCGTAAGCTATTTTGAAAAGACTTGGGAAGTTCCTAAAAACCTGCTGGAAAAAAAAAAAAATGCTCCCACTAAATCCAACTGAAGAGAAGTGCCTGGGAGAAAAACATAACATTACTGCCTGGTGCCAAAACAGACGTTAAAATGAGCAACATTAGCAATAAGTGGGCTGCAGTCAGTTCCTTAGCGTATTATGCAGTTCTATTTGGGAGAAAATGAGTTTTCCTCTCAGTTGTTCAGCCCAGATTAGCCAGTTCCTCCTCTAGTCTCCGCAGAAATTACTGCATTTGCGACAGCAGAAAACAAGCTCTCAAAACTCCCAGCTAAGAGGTTGTGGGCAGATTTTTCAAAGAACTTTTTTTTCCCATCTGTAGTAAGACTTAAAATATGCCCAGGATAAAAACAAGGACCCCCTCTCCTGTATCATGTTCATGTAGTAATTACAAAGACTATCCAGGATTTTGCCTGGATACACACAAAATGCTCATTGTTCGTGTTTGATTTACACTATTTTCCCTTTATTCACCCCTTCCCATTTCCATCTTCTCCTCCCACTTTGTACTCTCATCCGCACTTCTCACTTCTGCAACTCCTGCTCTCCCAATGCTCCATTTGCTTGTTCCCCCCGTGGCACAAATCAGCACTCACAGGTAGGGACAGACACACATACTTGGACAACACACAGGACCAGCATGCGTGTGGACCTACAATAATTTCCAAGTTTTTGCTTGATAAGGAAGTAGATTTTCTTAAGGAGCATGACAAAGAGGATGAATATTCTACTACAAAAGGGGGGAAAAAAAAAGAAGTCCTATAAAGTCTAGAGCACAAAGCAGCACCTACTCGGTAAATCTGACCAACTTCAGTATTTCAGGGAACTGCTCGCTCCACGAGGTAGCTTGATGTGTTACTGAACTGACAGTGAGGAACAAGCAGAAATGAGTTGAAAACTACACAGTCCTAATCCAGCTAAAGGCAAATTTGCCCAGATGGTCCTGTTCTCCTGGGTTCTGTTGTTAAGAGGAGCATTAACAGGGCTCCTCTGCCCCCATCCACTCGGGTCAAAATACTCAAAGGGCTGAAAGGACCTGACAACACTCCATGGGTATCAATCATTTATCGATCACCTACTGTCATTATTTTACCACAAACGACCAAATTAACTTGTTTTTGACCCCTTATAGTTCTCAGAACTTTATCCTACAAGCTACAACCATGCACCACCTTTCTCCAGCCCTACCAACAATCACAAAAGCTGTAAGATAATTTAGAGACTGGAAAATGGGGTATTCATTTATTCATTCTGAAAACACCTATTTTCACATCAAAAAGATGCTTTTACAAACCCGATATCCCCAAATTCTCAGCTACCAGTGATTTCAGGGATTTGAAATATTTTTTAAAGGGGAACTGCATACAAAATGTTTAAGGAAACCTATTTACCTATTTGTTTCTTGAAAATGAATCCCTCGAGTGGAGGGACTGTCACTGGCCATAATCAGCCTTACACAAGGAAGAAAGACTATCTGGAAGCCTAGAGGGGAGGAAAAAAAAAAAAAAGCCCCCAGAAATCAAGTTTATGAATGGCAGGATAGGGAAAGGATGCACTACTTGGCTTATTTTAGTGCCCAATGGTTTTAAAAACAATATTCAGCACTTCTGCTTTGCTCTAGTTGGAGACTAACCAAGACAGTGGGGAAAAGGAGAGGGGGATGTAAATGCTGATCTTTCAGCAAACACAAACAGGAGCTTTGGATCTAAGGAACTCGTGGATCGCAAATAATTGCTCATCCAAAGGGAAAGACTATCCTCAATTCATTAATACAACATTTTACTGCATTTTTTTTTCACTTTTGTTAGTCACTCAGCAATTAATGCTGCATTATTTGCAATATCCTCCTAATCTTTTACAAAGAAACCCACATCTCAAGTCCTACTGTCTTTCCAGAGCTGAAAACTACTGGAAATAACCCTCCAAGCTTCCTTCAGAGATAAGCATTTATAAAGCTTTTTGCATAAATATTAGCTTTATTGGAAAATAGGTCACTTAACCAATCAGATTAACACACACGAATTATTCAAGTTAAAAAACAAATCAAAACAAAAAATCCCTAACCTAAAATGCTTTGGAAAATAATCTGCATCAGTTACAGTAGCAAACACATCATAGTAGCCTGAAACAAGTATTTGGGGATGTTTTCATCAGCTAATAGGCAATCAATTCATGTAAACACAGAAAACACCCTGTAAGATTTGTTTATGAATGTACCTGGAGTACATCTTTTTGAAAAAAAAAAAAAAAATCCGTAAAGAAATATGCAAAGTAAACATTGGTTTACATATAATTACAAGTTACGTATGTTTATATGATGGTTCATGCTTTGTATCAATTTATTCTTATTTACAGAGTGTGCATCAGAACCAGTCCTGTTTTCGTTGTACATTGTCGTTTTTCCACATTTGGGAGAACTGCACTAGAAATACGCGCACACACACACACACACGAGTCAAATCTTTAATGGTATCCAGAGCCCTGCATAGCACCCGCAGAGATCAGTGAAAGGCACCAGTTCTCAAGATAACAAGTTAAGACCACAGTGAAGTTTCTAGATTTAAAAGGGAAGTGAAACCAAGATGAACATTTTATTAGATAATCTGAAAGATGTATCAAAATAATGAAACAACTCTTCTCTGGATTAACTATTTCAAAAATATATTTCAAATATGCTGTTGGAGAATTTAGTTTGGATTCGTTTTCCAGTAAATATCAGACCCTCGGCCTCACAGACTTGTTTCAATCTTAAACGTGGAGAAATGTAACATGCATAAAGGTGCATGTGCTTTTTCCTTTCAAAATTGTTCTCAGCGCAATGTTAATGCCACTTTATGTCAGAACCAATTCAGTGTTTCATTCCTGCTACTTGTGGAATATAAGCATCCTCGAGCCATCTTTAATAAAATGTATTTTCTCATTGGATTGGTGGCAGCCTGCACAGCTGCAAACAGCTGTTGCTAGACTGTAGCTCTAATGCTGCAACTCTTAACCTGTTCACAAGCCACTTAATATGTCCATTCCAGATGTGTCCAACAGTTTTTTTTTTTTTTTTTTAAACCTTCAAAATGCTTATTACAGGTTAGACTGCATTGGCAGAATGTAACAAAGCTACATTTCAATAGGACAGGAAGACAAGAAAGCTTAAAGCACATTTTCTTAAAAGGGAAAGAAATGGCTTTTGTTGACTATTAATTTTAGCAGGCCTTAGCCCTAAGAGCCTTGAGGACAACCTATCTCTTTCCCAAGACCAGTGCTGTCAACTTGCACTATTTGTGTTGCCCGATCACCAGACAGGGATGGCTTGGCTTTTTTTTTTGTTTTTAGAGCCAACTAAATGAAGCAAACAGATGTTCAGAAACAGAAGGGGGCAAATGCTTGAGATTGTGGAAACATTCTGGTCACAGCTAGGTTCTACATGAACACTGCTAACTCATGCACTTCTATTTCAAAATTAATGTACAGCACAAAGGCAACTACAGTATCCAAACTTACATAAAACACCACCAACTGTCTAACCTTATTTTACAGCTCTGCACGAATGGCTATGCTTTGCATCATAGTAACAGTCCCAGGATTAGAGACCAAATCAACGGAAACTGTGGAGAAGAAAAACAGCTGCTAGAAGACAGAGGAGAAACATCACAAAAACGGGGAAGCCAAGACTGTACACAATCTTAGTGTTCATCTGCGTTGCTTTTGGTATCAGTACTTCATAAGTCTCTGGAAATCATTTAAATACAAAACTTTAGGTAGAAAAATAACTGTAGATCTTGTCTACCTATTTATTTATATGCACTGGTATCACTTGTTTAGTCAAGATACAGTGCAATACCTCTTTATAATTAATTTCAAAGTGTCCATATATAGAGCAACAGTACCTCAATTCCTGGCATTTCATAATAATTTGTTGTGGAATATCTATTCATGGAGGTAAGTCAGAATAGCTACCGTACTTTCAAATGGAACCCGACTTAATTCATGTTATAACTTATTTCAGGCATAGTCAAAAGTCCTGAAGATTAGGCAAGCCAAAAGCAGCAAGCAATTGCCTAGATCAAGGGACTTTTCCTACATTTTTAGGATACAAGTCTTTAATATGATCACAGCATTTTTATCCAATAAAAGAATAAGCCGAAGAAAGAAAAATAAATGTAAACCAAGTTTATTTTGCTTTTAAGTAGTGTTCTTTAAGCACTACAGCATGGTAAACAATGTAAATTAGTATAAGTCATCTCAAAAGCCAGAGTTTTTTTTTTTTTATTTTATGAGTTGTTAAAAAGATGCAGCCTATTCTAACAGGATAAATATTTTAACCATTTCACTTCGAGTTAATGAAGGCTCACAAATGAGCAACACTCCTCATTGAGGAAAACAAAAAGCTGTTGTCGACAAAGCGACAGCACACACACAAAAACAAAAGAACTGTGTAAAAATAACTAACTGTACTGTGTTCCCATACTCTTTAGAAGTTGCTTTACAATGGGATGATATGCACATGATCTTGCTGCAAACTTGCCATACAACTTGCAAATACATGTAGCCTAGCCTTACCACTCAGTCCAGAAAGCTGCTAACTGTTCAAAAAAACGCAGCACTATAATTTTCTGCTTAACAATTAATTCGTTTTACTCATTACCTTTTCTCCTAGGCTGCAGGGCAGGCTAGAAAGAAAATGATCCCAAATTAAAAATTGATACTCTTACAGGAAATCGTATATTTTTTGCAATATAGTCTTTTAACAAGTTATGTTTCGCCTCTTTTCCCCTTAGCCACAAAATGGGCATGAAGTAATATTTTGAAAATGCCTTAATTTTCAACTTCATGCAAATCTAAATAAAGATGACCAAACAAAAGCTTAAACAATGGAAAGATATTTCACAGAAAATTTCTTATACAAAAAACACATAAGAAAAAGGGCCACTAGGTGACATTTTAATTTACAAATTGGCATCATTTTGGTCAACAAATATCCAAGTGCCGTTTTCTTCTATCACAACAAAGTAGCTGTACAGAAAGAAAACTGCATAACTTGTTTTATTATTTTTTTTTTAATCGCACATCTCCTCGGGAATTTCATGTGGATTAAGGATGCCAGGAACAGACATCTGAAGTTTATGTTTCTCCTCTTGAGCCTGCCGCAGGGCTGTTTCTCTTTCCTCCAAGAATAAGTCTGATGTGTCTTCACCTGCAAATTCCTGTGTAATTCACAAACCATTAGTTCATTATCAAGTGCTTTACAATACTAAGCTTCCAAAGTCCAGAAAAATATTTCTTGCAGACTATATGCTCATCTTCTGCTTTTATAAGATACTAATATCAAGGAAAGCAACATATAAAAGATTTTCACTATTACAGGATGGGATGCTGTATTAACCCAGTTCCTGGGCTATACTATAATTTAAAGCAGGACCATAAAAAAAAAAAAAAAAGAAAAAAAGCTTTGAAATACATTTTCCACATTATTTTCATGAGCTCATTTCTACAGTCATCTTGAATTCCATCATCTTGGGAAAAATGAAAACATTATTCTGGTAAGTTTCAAACCATGCTTACGTCTCAAGTAGAAACACTCTTTACTATTTTAAGACCACTCTTCAAAAATCTGCTTGCTGTATCTCTCACTAGAGTAAGTTTTACCACCATCTTAAAACTATGGATTATAAGCACACAGAATAAAGAACCACTGACATGTTAAAATTAATGCATACAATTAAATCCTACCAAAATAGATTAAATGATCTCTCATCCACTGACCTTATATCAAGCTATTTAAGCTAACTTTTGTTACAATTTTAAATAGCAGTAGACTTATACTCCTGCTCAGGAAATGGTCCAATTATTTTTCCAACAAGTGTTACGCTGAAAAAGTATTCTTTTTCTTTAAAAAGTATGCTAAACATACCTTAATTTGTACCAGGAAATCCCTTAGGTGTTCTTTGAAAGCAGGAATATCCTGGTTTAAACTGAAGAGTCCTGTTACAAACAGCTTAACCTGGGCACTAAAAGTAAACACACCAGTTAGTATTGCAACACATGTGAACTCCCTTAAAAGTAGTAAATAACCACAGCTCACTTACTCTTGCAGATGAGGAAAAGCGGATTTGAGCAGATTAGCAACATACTCCTGAATAAACATTTGGTTGTTCACTGGATTCCCAGGGTTTAGTGGAGTACTTATTTTTCCCTCTTCTACTAAGTTGAACATGTATGCGAGGATTGATGCATGCATTGTCAAACCTGAACAGACCAAAGTACACATATACGGTTATTATTTAGAACATTATATACAACATTAATCTGAAGTTTAAAAGGAATGTTTTCATCAACTGGTTCACACATTTACATGCATCCATTCTTACCAGCTGTGTGCGAGGTGTCTGTTACAACTGAGAAAATGTGCTGAAGAATATCACAAAAATACGTCTGATAAAAACTCTGGGCCGCAGCCTCTTCTTGCGCAACGTTTTGTAGTAGAGTATAAAGTATCTGAAGCCCTGGAAGAATATGCATAAAAAAACAAGTTGAACAACAACAGAATAGTAAAACCTCTAAGCATCTTTTTACCTTTTGCAAAGTGACACAAATATCCCAAGAAACTAAGGGGCGCTGAAAGCTGTATCATTGCAAACTTGGTGATTTTCCCAAGCATTTCCTCAAGCAGCCACGAGAGGGCTGCAAACATCCCTTACAAGGAGCTCAGATGTGGTTATCGGATGCCATAAGCAGAACAAACTGTATCGCTTCACTGCTGCTAAGGAAAGAGGGAAAAACCCTCTACCAGATTTTTATTCACTCATTTTAAAAGGGAAAAATGTGTCAGTTTTCAGAATTATATGGAAACTGAACTACTAATGGAAGTAAAACTTTATCCCTTTATCCTTTCCAAACACTTAAAAAACAAACAAAAAAAGTAGGGACACCTGACAGCGTTTTTCCCCCCCACCCCCCTAAAAACCAGCAGCCTCACAACCACTCTTTTTTAGTCAACAGTTGAGATGATGAAAGCATCCAAAAAGCTACAATATTTTCAGAATTTAAGGCTTCCCTTTAAAACTCAGATTTTGGAGGACTTTCTAGTTACTCAAGTCTGCTGAATTCCCTCAGCTGCTTGATTAAGCGTCCCCCTGAATTTAACATCTTGCTGTTTTCCAGAGGAAGCACAGACCCCCTCCTTACAATCAATGAGCTGCTGCATCAGTTCAATTTCAGAAAATGTCACCACTCATAATAGAGAAAAAAAAAAAAAAAAAAAAAAAAAGGAGAAATGAATTGCT
>JAUBNY010000119.1:58440-103078 GCA_032275445.1 Crypturellus soui | reverse complement strand
TTTTTTTTTTTTTTTTTTTTTTTTTTTTTTTTTTTTAAAGAGGGAAGTCACTGTGAGAAAAGTAACTGAAGTTAGATTAAATTTCAGGATAACTGGTTAAGTCCAAAGGGATCCACCTCTTGTGGACTGCGAGAAGGTTTGTATTTATTAAATGTTTGAAAAGACTGACATAGGGAAATGAAAGCAAGAACAAAAACGTACTTGAAGAGAGTGATCGAAGAGAAAGAGTGAACTACATTTTTAGTATTTCATGTTTTCTGCTACTTTGAAAGAAATCCCACTTGTGAGTCAGGTAAGGGAGAGCTGTGGATAAATTATTTTCCCCCCAAACCTTGAAGCAGCTGTTCTCATAAACTCCCTTTTCCCCAAAGCAGCATATTCTTTGAAGCTACACAAAACAGTCCTTTCAAACCAGATTAAAACTAGTACATTGTCATTCAAGACTTCTCTCAAAAGCATTTTTAGTATCATGTCATTCACCATTTTGACCATTACTTAATGAAGTCTACCACCATATATGTACACATAATGCAATACCATGTGAAAAAGCCATCTGGTGATAGAAGAAGCCAATTTTATCACAACACAAAATGCTTAAAATTATGGCCTTACTTTTGTTGCCTGTTGAATTATGCTGTCCCATACTTGATTAGGGAGCAACATATACTTTTCTATCAGATGCTCCTGTACAGTCTGGTCTGTCTGTGCCCCAATCATGTATCCTACTGCTTCATAAAATGTGTGCACCTAATTGGAAATAAAAAAAAAAAAAAAAATCAAACAGGTAAGTTCAAACGGAGCAAGTATGCAGTGTTTTAAAACCCACACATAGCCAAGGTTGAAACAGAATTTCCCTATATACCTTTTTCCCCACCTAACTTTATAAAGTCTTTCAGTTCTTTCCTTATTTCCCTCACGTACAAATAAGAGTCAATCCCTTCCCTTTAAACCAACTATATCCTATCCTAGAGTTTTTTTTTTTTGTAAGAATGTATTTCAGAAGTCAGGACTTCAATTAAGTGCACTTTAATGTTCCCTGAAGGTATGCCAACTAAGATCTCTTTAATGAAATCCCATCAAGCTATTTTATGTACCATATGTGCATACAATATACACGCCATAACATTATCAAAAAATAAAGAATACAATTCAAGTCTTAAACCACTGCCAGCAACACTCCATTATAGAATATTTTCACTGATCTTCAGGAACTACTACATATTACCCACACCCTTAAATTAGACGTACCTGTTGTGGCTGAAGATCACAGATGATTGTATTAATATTGTTTAAGATTTCATCGATAAATGGCATGACCTCTCCCACTTGAACCTGGACAAAATGTCTGCGGCATTTTTGTGCTATTTTTATGAAGGTATCACAAGCCATATCCTGGACGCCATCATGGGTTTCTAAATTAAAACCAAGTCAGTTACTGCACTGTACTTTTCTTCTATATGTGTGTGTACAGAAGATACATGTGTATCAGCATCAGCATTTGTTTTTAATGAAAATAAATAAAAAAAGATAATTACCGTGCATAAATTCAAACAGCTTGTTGACTACTGTCTTCAAAAATTTCCAGTGAGCTCTCAAAAAGCGTGGGTACTGACCTACTATATACATTATATTTGATGCAATAATGGCTTTATTATCTTTTCCTCGCTTTTGTTCACAGAGTCCCAGGAGATCCTACAAAGTAACATATTTTTAGCTTCCTCCTCAAGTTTATCCAGTTCAATTAAAAGCCTTGTAAGACCAACCATAAAGTACTGTAATCAGTTAAACTGAAGATAAAGGGAAGTGGCTGTCATATCCAGTTCAATGTCAATGAAAAAAAAGAGAGATAAAATTGGGATAATGCAATTATGTAGGTTTCTAACAAACCAGGAAAGGCAACCGTAATGAATGTTTTAGCAAGCTAGTAACCTGCTATTTTGCCATTTTCATTTTAACAGCCAAAGTGATTTTTTTGTTATAATGTATACCAGAAGATTGCAAGACAACAACAAGGCAGGTCATACTGCCATCATTCTTTATTTCATTAGCTATCCCTTCCCGCCTCTTTCTCATCCCCCTCCTCTCCTGCCAAACATACTTCATCATAAAATAATTCCTGAAATTTTCCATAAGAAGGGTATTCGGATGAGTGCATTGTTAATGACTGAATAATCTACCAACTTTAAATCCAGGATTTAACATTTGCCAGTAATTATCCCAAACAACTTGTTTGTGATATCAAAGTTGCCTTATTAAGAACACACATCAGTATTTTTTAAATTTGATTTCTTAAGCATAAGCTATGAAGTATGACATCAGTTTTGCACGATAATACCTTAATTACTGTAACAAGAAATCTTTTTTCATCTTCTTCATGCATTGCTCCACTGATTGAGCCTATAGCCCAGCATAAGGTATTCAAATTTTTCCATGACCATTCTGTTCCATTCACTTGATTGTGAAGTTTTTCTGTCATTATTCGTTCTGTATCCGCATAATCCAAGTGTGTAAGATAAACTGAAAAACAATTAAACATGCCTATCATCTTTAGGCAAAAACCTGGATCATAAGTCTATAGACAAAATTAAGCTCTTCTAAGAAAAAGCCAATCAAATTCTGTTGTGAAGAGCAGTGCTTCTTTCCTGAAATTATGACAGAATGAGCTAAAAAACTAAAAACATCCCTTAAAATTGTGTTTTAAGGATAGCGAGTAAATGTTAATGGAGAATCTATGTTAAACATAACCCAAAGAATCTCACCTATTACACAAACTCTCCAAAAAGTCTGAACCAGCTTTTGTCTTGCATACTAATCAGCTCCGTAAAGTTGTTAAAAAAAAAGCAGTTCATAATCATGACCTATAGGTTAAATATAGGAGTGAATAACTATCGGGGGGACACTGGACTGCACTTAAGAAGTCAATCGTAATCTTCCTCTGTTCTTCCTGTGCTGCCATTAAGTATGCTGGTTGCAATGACTCACTATTAAAACAGAAAAGGTTCTCCCCTAAACAAGTCTAGATGGGGAGGATTCATGCATCACAACTGGGACAGACACTTGCATCAGCCCCTAATAGGATTAGTCCAATACAAAACTCTAAATCCCAGAGAGCCAGAAGCAATTTAAGACCTGATTCAACATGCTGTCGCACGATAAAATCCATCCTAACTTCCACTGCACTCTTGTATTTTTTATTGAATTTTTTTATTTGAAAAGTGAACCTTCTGCTAAAATAGCATACTCTAAACAGTGAAGTCACACTAGAAATCAAACATTTGATAACTACATCTCTTTTATAAACAAACCTGTACCTGGGACTACATCTATGGCTGACGTAAGATGCAGTAGTTATTTTAGCATATAAAAAAATTAAGAATAAAAAATAGAACAAAAAATCCTTTAAAGTCCCATAGAAAGCTATTAAAAAAAAGAGATCTATTACCAGCTGCACTTCAAGTGATGAGAATTAAAAAGCCCACAAACATTTGACATTTTTGCTTCCTGTCACAGAACTCTTAATCCCTCATTCTTAAACCTATTATTAAACACAGTGCTCCTTTACAGCACTCGCATTTAATGCATGCTACATAACAGTTTCTGCAGACATTTTCAAGCAAGGTCATTTTAAAACTTCTGCAATAACTTTGGACAGCTGCTCTGAAACTCAGGAAATGCTTCGTCCACAGAAGAATATTTCAACTAGGAGTAAAAGATAATTAGCATCTTATGACCCTGAAAGACTTCAGGGAAGCTCTTGCAATGCAAAAGCTTTCTGCATATGTTTACAGGACATAGAAAGCTGACAAGAAAGCTTTTTTTTTTTTTTTTTTTGGGGGTGGGAGTAGATTAATCTATACCTTAAGGTTTTTCACATGAGGTTAAATGATCTAAAAATTTGACCTGATCTTCAGACTGCAATCTCTAAGTTTGCCAAGCAATACATGGGAGTAGCCTGAGGAAGACTTCACTCAAACTGATGCATTTCAAGAGAGGATATCACTGAAGTTTTCAGTGCAAATACTAGGTATGACTACTTAACTTTTAAGTTACACAAGAGCACTGCATGCTTCTACCTGCAAAGCTCCAACCACCGCTCTCTTTCAAGCCAACTATTGCTCACTGGTGATCATTTGGCTCCCCTGTAATTCTGAGTGTAAGCCAGCAGTCCGTAACATCCACTCTGCTGCTGCAGCTGCACAAGACAAGAACACCTAGTTGCTACTGTAACTTACCCAGTGTTTCTCTCATATTTTTATACAAGTTTATGGAATCCGTATCCTTCATGAACTCTCGTACTACTTCTCCTTGATCATTTTCCACAACTAGCACTTCTTCCGGCTTAGCCATGCGGCTAACCATTAACAATCGGACCTGTATTTTACAAAGAAAGGTTTAAAATTCAATAAAACTGTAACAAGAAAAAGCACGCAAACCTCAACAAGTTCTAAAGCACTCAAGCTGAGCAGTCTATCACGTAACAGGCATTTTCAGCACTTCGGACTAGCTCTTGTTTATCAAGTTCAAGAGGAAGTAAAGGGACATACTAACTGAAAAGCTACAAAGAGCAGTGCTTGCTGACTTCTGTCTCGACACGAACGAATAATCAGAAAGTTGGGAAGTGTGGAGGGTAGAAAAGATGATGTAAACCTCCAGAACTTCGAAATTTATCTAAACTAAGTGCTCTTCAAAGACTACCTAAGCAGTTTTCTTTCCCCCCCCATCTCTCCTTCCAGACGTAACACACAAGTCCTTTAACAGTTTTAGCATTCTTAAGTTTGAAGAAACTGTTTAATACAGCTCTTCAATGTTATTTATATCAGTCATCTTTCTAATCACTATCTGAAAAAAAAAAAAAAAAAAAAAAAAAAAAAAGAAAAACCTAAGACATTGTTTTAATACAAATATAATCTACCAGTATCCCCATCTTCAGGTTATTTACAAGTATTAATCAAAAAAAGCATTCTGGCATTTGCAGCATATTTAATGACTAGAGTTGAATCAATTAACTGCTCAAAGAAGGACACATTTTCTGAAGTGAAGCAAGATGTCTGACCTCAAGAACAGTATCTAAAGCTCCACAACACCTTTACTTAAACATGGATTACCTTCGATAGTACAGGCAAATAAAATTGTCTCCTTGGAGGAACATCAAAGTGCTGACTTCCCGAAAGCAAAGGAGAAGCAGATGTTGAAAATGGACTTTCCCTGTACAACTCAGCAGCTAAATGATTCCAGTATTCAAGACAAATCTTGAATATTTCAGTTTCTTCAACTTCTGATACCAGTAACATATAATGAAGAGCCTAAAAAATACAATTTACACAACTGATTACTAGTCATTTTTAAGAATATGACTATTTTGCTTCGAGTTCTGTTCTCCAAATACTGGCAGAATGATGAATTAGTGTAACACACGGGAACACAAGGTATTAATGTTGCAGTAACACTACTTACAAGTCAGAGCTCCGAACAGTGGAACAACAACTCAGAAACAAAGTGCCTTACTGATTGCTATTGTTTTGAAAGTATCTATGTGCCCACTTTTAGACCTAAAATTGGCTAGAAATCTTAAAAAGTATAGCTTTTAGTATTCGAAAATTACAGACTCTGGAGCCTTCCCAATGAGCTCTGTTTTATACCCTCAAGAAATAACCTTGAGGGTTAGCTTTGGTGACTGGTATTCTCAAGACTTTTCCTGTTGCTTTGTTTTGGATCATCATATCCTGAAGAACTGAAGACAATTATCAAATGCACGCTGCTCACTGGTATTCAGTGAAGAATATTACCAAAACATTTTCAATGTCACAAACAACCAATGTCACAACAAAGACAGAAAGGTGAAGGCCAAGATATCCATGGGAGAAGTCCTAAGTATATAGTGTAATATTTTAAGCCTAGCTTATTTCTATCCCCCAAGGAAAAGTACTGAGCCCGCAGCACCACAGGGAACAACAAAGACATCCTATTGACATCTACCTACATCATCATCATCATCTATCATACCTATGACATCTACCTACACTTTCAAAAGCCAGATACTACAGTGATTCTAAGTATTTTAGGTCAGACCTTAAGCAGCTGCTTCAACATCCACATCTACAATGTCAAAAAGGGATTCCAGACAACCTAACACTAGCCCCATAACCTCATGAGATTTTCCTGTTAATTTAACTTGCAGCGACTTATGCACGTTTCTTCCCAGTGTGCACATCTTCCACTTAATAGTGGAATCATTTCAGAGAATTGGCCACATCTGTAGTGTAGAAAGGACCAGGTTAGCTGTAAAGTTACTTTTCAAAGTCCTATTGCACTGCAAATTAAAAAAAAAAGTTTTTTTTTTTTTTTAGAATATTTTAAAACTAACTAAAGAACCCGGTGAACCGTTTTCAACAGGGGACACAAGACCCAAAGATATCCAATATCCAGAACTGAATTTTGTAGAAATGCATCTTTAAGAAGAATTTAACAGTTGTGCCTGACAATACAGAAGACAAGATCTAAACTCTGCAGCCTGATTTAAAGGCAATAGCACCCGACACAAAACTTTCTGTACTATGAATCCTATAAAGCAGGTTTGGACACGGAATAAAACTTATGTGGTGTATTTTGCTTTAAAAGTGACAAAGCAACACTTCATTTACACTTGAGGTTTAAAAAAAAAAAAAAAAAACACACCCCACACATACATAAAACCACGGAAAAAGGGTATTGAATGTGACTGTCTCAGAAAAAGGGGATTTGGTCAGGGAAGACCTATAGTCTTCAGACACCTTATAGCACAGGATTACTGAGCTACCAAAACACCATTAAAAATACATCAAAACCAAAATTTTTTAAAGTTTTCTTGTATTCATGTCATTTATTTTGTGCAGAGAGAGCTCTTAATCTTCTAACAACTATTAACCATGGTGATCTAGAGATTGCACTAGTAATATATTCTTTGAGATATGAGTATTAATATATGTTGAATATATTTTTGTTACTGAATAAACTTAAACTAAATAACTTACCTCCATTAATGTTTCCCTCAGATTTAATCTCTTTTCTATAAGTTGACCATGCTCCTTGAGGAACGTGCAAAGAAACAAACTGAGATTCTGAATGAAGTTCTGTTCATCATCTTTTCCATTTGAGTATGCAAGTCGAATATTAGTATTTAAAGGAAGCATCTAATAAAAAGAATAGGACACGATCAAGAACTTCCTGTTTTACCCAAAGTAGCACTACTGTTTGTTGACAAATATTTCTTGCTCTTTTGGAAAAAAAGACTACAGGGAACATTTCCATCCCCCAAGATGGACCACAAGGTGCATGTGTGAACAGCTACAAAGAACTCTAAAGAACTAAAAATTCTTTTTCATTTCTCATAAAAGAGCAGCTGGAAACAAGGAAGGTAAACACTCTATTAAAGCATCTTTCACGAGGCATCACACCATGTTGTTTCCAAGTTTAACTCTCTTATTAAACCATCATAATGTTAGCTACGAAAGTGATCCTCCGCAGTGTTTAGATATCGTAAGATTCTCAAAAGATACAAGTTTTTCAATTATCTTATATAGATCTCTGCAATATCTCCTGTGAGATGCCCTACCTTTTAAATTCTTTTGTATAAGAAATTCTCAACACTGGCATTGAGTAGCAACTTGCACCCTTTAAAATCAGTATTATAAACTCATAAAACAAAGTACAAACTTTAATGTCTTCGCTGCTGACACATTTCTGTGTGTTGTTCTATAACACTTTCAAAATAAGTTTTGGTAATAAATGTAACGGTTCTGGTCAAATTCATATATAACAAGTATGCAGTGCTAAAAGGCTGCAAACTGCAAAACATTTCAGATAGCCAATAATCAATCCAGGTGATATTTTAAGAAAACGTATGCAAATGTATTACGATTTAGAATCAAGTCCACTATCTGCGAAAACTGAGAAAGTAGCCATCAGCCACCTAATCCATAAGATGATATTGGTGCATGCCAAACAGATTTATTCTAACTAGAATTAAGCCTTATACATCTTCTTGAAGCCTGTACACAGGGTAAGGAGGTAGCTCTAGAATACAAAAAAAAATAACACTGCAAATAGAGGGGTGGAAAAAAATAAGAAAGGAAACCAACTACTAAAAAGAGAATCATCATGTCTTATTGCTAAATGCTCAAAATCAACCAGCTAGGCATGAGAATATCTTCCACTAAGAGACAAGAGAAGGGTCTTCCTCAAAATATGGGAGGGAACTTTATTACAGACATCTCATGGCTTAAACAATGTCTGCTGAGCAACAGCAGCACCTCACCTGTGCAACATAAATGCTACTTGCTGATCAGCTGTTTTTGAACTTTCAGCAGAGCTTAGTTTGAGGTGCCAGCTTAAAGCAATTAAAAACATTTTTGAATGTGTCTGCTTATAATCTGCTGTTACATCCAGAAAAGAAAAACTACCTACTATTTTACTAGTATTGTAGGAAGGATATTTTACTTAATGAAAATTGTTAGGTATTATCACCTAACATGGTATTATTATCACCTTCAAACTAGAAGTGCTGGAAGTCGAAGTTACCTTCAAATTTACAAAAGTCACAAATTTGGAAGTAAAATTTTTATGACAAAACAATGAATATTTTCAGTGACAAAGAACTCAAGTTAACTACTTTTAAATAGCATGAATTGTCTCACAGTGAACTTGATTCCAAGCAAGCAGGAACTGTTCAGGCTTTCAGGCAAGCTTGCAAAAGCAACTGCATTTAAGGTTACTCAGAACACTCTTCAGAAGTTTTCTTACTTTTAATATCTGTAATATAGCCCTCCAGATACTGGAGACTGACAAAGAAATAGGAGAAATCTATCCTATACACACTTGGAAAGGGATTGAACAGGCATGAGGTAGCAGCCACATGCAGTCACTACCCACATAAGCTACAAACACACTGAGAAAACAAGCTCATGCAACTGAGCTGTTCATGGACACCACAGAATTATATCTTTAGGAATACTGTTATATGTGGCATTGTCAAAAACCTTGAAAAAAAATTTGGATCACCCTCCCACTGAATTAGGGCTTACAAGTCATATATTACATTTTGTTGTACTTGGTTTTCCCCAGAGAGTCCGAATCCTCAAGAATTCTCTTGAATTAACCAAACAAATAGCTACAACCTAGAAGCACAGATAACACACTTAGCATGTTTTAGCAAGCTATAAATACGTCTAAATGATACAATGAAGCACTAAGTGCATTTCCCCATCCAGACCTCTGTATTGAATCTGAATTTACATATTGAATTGTGTTCTGTGGAAGTCCATTTCCCCATATGAAGTAGTTGAAAGATTTATTTAAAACATAATCTTTTTAAAAAACATTACCTGTTTTAACTGCATCATGGTCAATGTAAAAAGTGTTACAAACTGTTCCTCATATTGGCTTACACTGACACCCGCAATCTCTGTGAGGCACTTCAAAGAAACATTTCGGAACATGGGAACATTTAAGAACTATTGAGAAAAGAAAAATTAAACATATTACAGGAGTGTTATAATTTAAGCATCTTAGTAAATACTACATTTAAGAACAGTCAATTTTTATGCGGGTACCTTGTATATTAGTGTGCTGATTAACTTGGTCTCAAATATATATCCCAGAGGAATCCAGTTCAGAAATCGCAGCAAAGTTTCCAATGTTGCATGGACTAAGGGAGCATTCTGGGAATTTTCCTGTAACAGGACCATTGGTGTTCACTATGAAGATACTACTAAGCATGGCAGGGGCGGGGGAAATAGCTACAAAAAAAACTAGTGGAAAGGAATTCACTTACCATCACAAACTGACACAATTGAAATATCTGGGAGAATTCATTGCACATACTGAAAATAGACACAAAATTAAAAATTAAACATCACCACATTACACAAAAAATCCTATCCACTTTTATCAGTAAAGTGCCTATAGTCACGGAATAGGTTCTGGAGACCCGGGCCCTTAAAAGCATTCACAATTACCAGCTTTAGGGGGAAAAATGCATTTGTTGAAGTGCCTTTAGTCTGTGCCTGCAAAATTCTAGCTTGGAAACACAGGCAATGCTCAATGCTTTTTTTAAAAAAGGTAGGACTGTGTATCAACAGATATTACTTGCAATGAGTAAGGTAAAAAATATCTTTGAACAATATAAGTTTGGTATTACGTAACAGTACTGCTTTAAAGAGACAATTGTACTCCACTTAGCCTCAAAAATAAAATTTGGTAGTTACGGGTGTTTAGTTAAAACTTTCAAAGGCAGCTATTCAGCAGCAAGAACTAAGCGTAACCTATTTATTAAGCATTAAATACATATACTTGCCTGTCTTTCAAATGTTTGGCTTTTACTTGAGTTATCTGGCCACTGGAAAAGTCAAACACTTCTTCACTCAATAGCTTAAGGATCACCATGTTGTTCTGACAAAGGCTTTCACTTGTCCTGCTTGCTCCCACAATATCACTTATAAACGTTGGCCAGTGCTTGGGCCATTCTTGTTTCAGTATCTGAAAATTGAAACATTTACAGGGTAAGTTCACTTTCTCTCCACTTACCTGCGTAAAATCATATATTCTGTTCACTGTATACAACTCAAGACAAATTTAAAGCTTTATGAACTCAGCTTACCTGAACAAGGATCATATTCAGTTTCCCAATATACACTTTCTCTTTCTGGAGAAGAAAAAAGGAGAGTCAGGTTGAGTGTTATTCCCCTCGTTTTTCCTCCCCTGAAGAGAATTCACTTACTTCTACACATGTTGGGTCAGATGAGGTCTTGATAATTAGGCCGACCACATACTTTTTTATACCTGCAGAAGAGTGGAGAATTTATTTGCATTGAGGTCAGATGTCATGATTTCTTACTAAATACTTTTGAACTCAAATTCTTCAGATGTCTTCAAAAAGAAACATCTCAAAAATATGCCCATGTGTAAATGTATACCACTCTTACTTGGAAGAAATATACCTGTTTATCAGTTATTCAGAATGACATTCCAAATGCACAAAATGATACTAGGTTTTATGGACTTTAGCTATTTTAATTAAAAGGCAAACAGCCTAAAGACTAGACCAAATTCTCCAGGCACTGACACAGGTATTTGCAAATGCTGCTATAGAGCTCCCACAGTGAAAAAGTATTTCTATCTGCTATGGATTTTAAGTCAAACCTAACAATTCCAAAGCTGACAAATACATTCTTACTGTTTCAACTACATGTTTCAGGATACAATATGAGAAAAGAACTTGGACAAGTTTTTTGGCTAATGCTTCACAATAAAGCCTATGTCAAAAACAAAGCTTTCTAAGCCTAACTCTAGTTTTAATGCAATTTAGTTATAACTGCAGAAAGACTTTGATGAAATGCTTGTAGTTTATGTAAAGAGAGTGCAGTTTATTTAGCCAACTTGCTTTAACATAGAGGATTAAAATTTAAATGCACAGCATTTAACAGCTAAATACCATATCTCAACAAAGTTCTGCTAATTCTGCAGAACTCAGTAAGATACTATTCATTCATGTAGTCATTTTCCCCTAGGTTAGGACTACCACATGAGGCTGCTACAGTTTACAAAACTCCTTGCTAAACCTTGCCCACCTCCCACCGTTAACATTATGTCAACTAGGAACACTCATTTTATCTATTTCTGCTCCAAAGTATTTTAAAGTGACTTTTAAAGAGTTTTAAGCTTCACGACTCAAACACACAAGAAGTTTTGCAGTAAACTATACTGTCTGAACGTTCCATCTTACAATCCTAACAGCTCCCACACTACTAAACCTATGACTAAAGACCTTGAAACAAGCAAACTCCAAGTACATTCAGATACACATGCCCACAATCATTTTGTACATTTTGTCTGATTTCAAGAAACTGGAGTCATGAACAAAGTCAACATCACTAACAGTAGTCTACTTCAATATAGCTTTGATATGACAATCAAATCTTAGCACAACAATTAAGCCCTTCAAACTGTGCAAGGTTTTTTTGTTGTAGAAGAGATTTAGGATATGAAAATATTTCACTATGCAACATCATGAAGTCAAAAATCTGATTTAAATTATTTCTTCAACAGGATAGTCAACTGACTCATGCAAACAAACACATACTATGAAGATTATTAAAAAGCTGTCAAGTTTATCAAAAAGAATGACTTATGTTTGAGATGTTTCTTTTGCACAATGGTTTCTTATCCACTGTTATAAAGAAAATTTTCAAGTCTTTACCAAAATTAGACATTTGTTGCATCTATTAGGATGGAATGGTTATGTTCAGTTTTGTATTTGTGTTCCCATGAAATCTAGAAAAATTGCACCTAGAATTTCTGCTGTAGATTCAGACTATTAAGGAGCAGTTCTACTGGTGGTCTCAAGTGACAAATGAATCTCTTCATCATTATCAACTCAGAGCAATCCTACTATGCTAAAAAATAGCCACACTATTAACAAAACAAGTATTGCTGTCAGCCACTGGGAGAGAATCATCAGTAAGTCCAGGTCTCTGACATCACTGCACTGTCCTAGTACGTTAAAGCCTCTACCCCACCCTCAGCTTTGACAAAGCACTACACCAATTCGCAAACAAGATACAGAAGCCCGCAACATGGTATAGAAACAGTTTTACGGTGCCAAAAAAAACAGGATACTGTTAACTGTTGTCTGCCAAACCACTAAGGTAGCCCTAGTGTTGCAGCTTTCTGTGGTGAACATTGCTCTTCGACTTCTCATTCCAAAGCTGCAACATTTGCTCTCTTGATCTATAACAGAACCAGCCTGCCCAGTTACTCCTTGTGTGCTCTGCTACCATCAACCTGGTCTTGAGACCACTGGCAGATGGAAAGTGTTGTCCAGGTCAGACTTCTCCACAGAAAAAATGGTGCCCATAGCTCAGCAACAGACAATATGGAAGGATCAACTAATTTTCAAATGTCATGTCAATGCTGCAGGCTTCTAAGCTCTTCCATCCAGTGAACAAAGTTGCACTCTTAATTCTTTAAAAGCATAACTATGTAATTCCATAATGCCTTTTTATTGTAAGCTTAAATTACGCTTTTCTACATAGCTACAGATATTTTTATTGCAAGTAGTACTGTTTCTGCTTAAAATTTAATAGCTTTTAAAATCATTTCATAGGAAGATGAAATAATTTGGGATAAAATAGTATTTTAAGTTTGCAGTCTGACAAAAATTAACTCGTGTCAATTACTGTCTTTCCATCAGAAAAGAGTCCAAGTAATTGTTCAACAGAGTAGTCCCCTGTACTCCCCAAATTTAGGGTGCCCTGGGGACTTGAAGGAAAATGCTTACCTTAGAAGGAGAGGCATCGGCCATGCACAAACCACACAAACACTGCCTAGAACAGAACTCCTTCAATCAGGGAAGGCACTGAACAAGTCTCAAAGATAAAAACAAAACTGCCGAGTTCTGATGCTTTCCTGAGCCCCTGGACTGGAAGACATGGCTATTCCCGGAAAACACGCTTTCCAGAAGACAAACACAAACACCCCAACCCCAAAACAAGGACACAAATGTGACCTTCTCCTTCAAGGATCTGTTTGACAAAAGTGAAGCTGATCTTTTGACAAATTGCAACCAAAGGGGACACTCCCTCGTTTCCACTCCAGTACTTTGAGGTGACACTAGCGCTCGTAGCACCCAGTTACAAGTTTGTTCAAAGACCTAACCAGCATTACTGAAGAAATTAATTCAGCAAAAAAGATGTTTTAAACCTACTTTCTACCAGTTAAGCTCCCCGAATCACCTCACTGAAGAACCGCACAGCCCTCAGCTCAAAAACATAAAGCACAAACAGATGCAAAACACCTTTTCCCGCACCAGTTAGCCAGTAAATCAACATCACAGCATCAGAACATGTTCTAGTTATCAGAGAAGCTGGACATCACTGTGACAAGGCCTAGCCCAGCTAGCATTTTTAGTGTAAAATATGAAGACACAACAAGGATGAAGTTACATAACAAACATACTTCCAAGGCCTTTTGAGAAGTTTCTGCACAAGTATTAGATATTATAGTTCTTAACTAATAGCTGCTTTTCCCTGGAGCAGCAGGCAATGACCACAAGGTGCGAAAGGAGGCATTTAAGTGATGTAAAGGGGTAAACAAGTTAGGTTTAATGAAGGACTTGCACTCCCAACTGCACAGGGAGCCCCAGAAACCACACGGAGGGGTAGCTTGATGGGAGGATGCAGGACGGATGGGTCACACTGAAGTGTGTCCCTGACGAGTTTTGCTCAGCCTCAGAAGTGCTGACTCTGAGGCTGTTACCACTCACTTCACCAGGTATCCTGCAGCTGTTCTCCCTGCACAGACCACATGAGTAAACTGGAATCGTTTCTGGAGGGAAATTAATTTCACAGATGATCCAAGCTACCCAACAATTACAGCAGAATAGGACACGAGGAACATAACATTAAGATATTCAGTAAATTCTGTATCCAGAAATACGACATATTCTAAAACCAGATATCCTATGGTTTGATTGATAAGTGATACTTTTTAAGAACATTTACATTTCACCTGGACTGAGTAAACTGAGCTCAGAAGATTAGGCTATCACGACAGAACTGCAGCAGGGTATCACAAGCGTACAATGCAGTTATCTTAGTAACACAAGTACATACCTGAAGTACGAGATGCCACTTTGTCTGAAGATAAACACATCCTTTTATACTGTTACAGAGCACACCACCACTTAACAAGTGTATACAACTGTTATAGCTGGCAATGCGTATGTGTATTTGCGTTACCTACAATTAACAAATTCTCCACTTATACGGAATAACAAAAGAGATAACTGAAACACACAATACAGCTCAGCAAATTAGCATTATTTTGTACCCGAAATTAGAGTTGGAAAACCTAAAAGTGAACTAATCCCCCTGGAGACACTTGTAAGAAGCTTCAATCGAGTTTTGAGACTAGCTATGGCTTAAGCAACCTCTCATTTTCTGTCATAAGACAGTGCTTTCACCCTACTGTTCCACAGATCCTTCTTCATTACTGGTCAATCCCAATCTATTTGCTTTAGAGAAAACAGCCTTCATGAAAACTCTTAGAGGATAGATCTTTATTGTCCCCCACACTTCCTAAATTCTGTTTCATATCATCTATATCATTCACTTCAATGCACAGAGCATGGGGATGGAGGGAGTCCCCCTCACAGAGCAAGCCCACATAACTCCCTCTGGAATCAAAGCATTCTCAGAAGAAAAAAAAAAAAAAAAAAAAGTCTCCTCTACAGCACATAATTTTCCACTAGATGACAAGCTTTATGCTTTACTCTGCGTTCTTTCTGCAAGTCAGTAAACTCCCTATCTCCGAGCATTTCTATTTTTTCAATTTGAAAATGAGAAGTTGTACAGGCAATTCAGATTTCATAATGAAGAAGTGCTTATCCATTCTAACTCAAAACACTACAGACAAGCTCCCCCTGTTCACAGGAATAGAATTTCATTTCATACTGCAGGATTAATGAAACGTATTGCTAAACTGGAAGACCAAAAGCCTTTCTCAGCAGGCTATATACTTAAAGGGAAAACCCTGTTGAGACCATAGCACTATAATCAAGTGACATTCCTTCTAAGGAACCATTATTAAACAACCTGCTATACTGAAAATCAGAATTTAACACCATTTATTATCATCTTGATAATGTGCTGGGTTTCCTTATTTATTTTACGATAGCTCAATACTGTTCAAATAAGCCAAAATGATCACTCTGAAATCTACCTGCATCCTTTTTCTCCATTAAAGAAGCTTCAAAGAGACAAACAAAAATCATTTGTATACTTGCAAGAGCAATCCAACATATTTTCTTAAAGCATTAAGTACATCTTTAAAAAGCAAATTTAATCCATTGCTATCAACCATGACTCAAAAGGCCCGAAGGCTGAACACACTGGCCAAACACTTGCTTTATTGAACTGGACTTCAAGGATTCTGTTCCACAAATCCACTTTTATTAGATAAACAGTTCAGAATGAGTTCAAACTGCTAGCTGCTAAAGAAAAAAAAAA
The DNA here is from genome assembly GCA_032275445.1 of Crypturellus soui. Lineage (NCBI taxonomy): Eukaryota > Metazoa > Chordata > Aves > Tinamiformes > Tinamidae > Crypturellus > Crypturellus soui. The sequence continues at coordinate 87,038 of JAUBNY010000119.1, read as the reverse complement.
CCAAACAAACCACAAACTAGGCCCCCCAAAAGCAGAGTAATCAATAAGATCACTTAAGTGTTTCAGAAATTATTTAATTCCTAGAATACAATCATTAAGAATAAAGATGTATTCTCTAAAAGTGACTACAATTCTCAATTTTACAAATAAGTGATACCTGAGGTATAGAACTACTCACAAGTGAGAATGTACCAGTGCCAGAATAGCTCAAGACTAAAAAATAATGTAAAATTAGGAAATTCATCAAGGACAGAGACCCAGCCCAAAGGATATATCTTCTGAAGAAAGTGTCTTTTCCCACTTGTATTCAGAACTCTAGGCTAGAAGCTAAAAGCTCCTGATATTCAGGCAGAAGGAATAACAAAACTGTTTATTCTAGAAAACAACTTGTTCTGATGTACCATTTCAGCTGAGCTAGAAAAATAAAAATTAAACTCAAGCTACAGTTTAGGCTAATTGATCAAATTGGCTTATTTAGCCACAAATTTTCAGACAGGTTATTCCAGTAACTGTTTTTATTCTACTTTATTCCTGCTCAAGCCAGACCTACTTTTACAGTTTACATATTTTAAGTACTGCTATTGCTAGAAGTGGAAAACAGTATTTTCTAATAGACTTATTTCCATCGTAATCAAAAGTGACGTCAGCTAACGTGTTTGTAACACGAAACAAGTCAGACATGCCCACTTTTATAAAACAAGATACAAATAAAATCACCTCATTTTAAATCCGCTTGAATTAGTTTATTCCTATGATCTTGTTACAGTGACTTTCAACTTCTTGCACCCAACATTTTACTCGTTATGAACAGGAAAACAGGAAAATCCTGATAACCAAAGAGGTGAGTGGAGTCATAATCAAGTAAGCCTCAATTTAACCAGCCTTGAGTTGGTCATTCAGGTCTCAGTGAACTGTCATGTACAGTTCTCTTGTATCATACATTACTACTGAGAGGAGGTGAGTGGGAACATAAATGAAAAGACAGTAGAGATGAAACATGCAAACAGCTAAGCTATAGATTTTTTTACTATTTTTCTCCCTCCCAAACTTCTGAGGCCAAGAGGGATCAAAAGCCATTTAACACTAAATACATTTTGCTCCTCTTTTCAAGGCTGAATTAAAAGGCACAGATGAAGGATACTTGTCCCCACCCCAAGTCTTCAGGAAAGAATTCAGAGTAGTGTATCAACAGATGATCGTACAAGAGAAAGCACTTTTATTTTGCATTGTAATGTACTGAGCTATGGTTATTGTATCTTCTCAGATGACAACAACTAGTCGAACAGTATGGGGCTTGCAAGCAGCAAAAAGTACTAACATAGAAAACACCAGTTCAAACGTATCAGTTTCACAACTCATTTAACAGGCATGTATGCAGTATTATGTCAGTTGAGGAACATACATGATAAGATGACCCAAACACCAGCTGACATACTCAGACTACCCGACTACTTATAATCTATTCTGTGCATTCAGAGTACGTATTTCTATGACACACTATTATTGAAGAATATTCTGTATCTGGCATTTTTTTCAACCCTGAACTATCAAATCAGTTTATCACTTACTCTACTACATCTCCCTTCAAGGACAAGCAGTAATAAGCAAAGTTGGTAACTTCTTTGTTCTGACTCTTTTTTTCCTGTTCTGTTCCAACAGCAGAAATGTTTAAGATAAGCACTTACAAGTGCTGAAATCAAGTGGTTATAGGAACATAAAAAGACAGGACTAAATTCAAACACGCTAGGTAGTAAAAGCACAAAGGAGACAACATCAGGGTGTTTCTGTAGCCTCTCCACAGAATGTAACTGGTTTGGAGCTTTAGTTGAAACTGTTTCCTAAAGTTTGTAAGGTTGTTTCCAACATCAGAACGCTCATGAAAACCTCATTTCCACTGCCAAAAAGACCTATGCTCCAACTACCAACCTCCAGCTGGAAGGAAAAAAGGGGGAAGAAAAATAATCACCAAAAAAAAACAGAAGGAACCTCCCTCTATACAGTTTTCATTGACTTACAATTATCTTTTCAGCAATATTGTTTCAGAGCAAAAGCAGTAAAAATTGAAACAGCATCTTATAACTATTAAAAAAGAGCTCACAATGGATCATAAAAAATTGGAATAAGTTCCAAAATCAGCTCTTATAAACAGTTTAGAAGTGTGGAATGGTGAAAATACTCAAGTTTTGTGATGCCAAGAATTTCAAGTAGTGGCACTCTGAAATTCAAGTTATTGTAACTTGGCACAAAGCTACACGAACAAGCACTAATCCTATACCACACAGTACACTCACATAGTGTATTTCCAGTCAGTATAATTATACTTAAAAACCTCTGTAATTCTACACAATTACAAAGCATAGAGCAGAGAAAATAAAAAGTGTTTTAACCTTCAGATTCCCTGCAATGATAGAAAATTAGAATTTGCCCTACACTGCATTTCAAATCACAGCAGACTAGCTGCACATACATAAATTAAAGCAACTTAGAACTACTATTAATATATAAGACTATCCCTTTTACTTAGTGTTTCTATTTTACAATGCTTATGGCTGCTTACAACTTCAAAAGGAAGGTCTGTCACATATATCAGCATTGTCCACCAGTAGCACATGGGAAATCACTTTCCAGTCTGCCAGAAAGGTGACAGCCTAGTGATGAGGCTGGAGATAAGGGTACAGGCAGCTGTAGAGATCCTCCTGTTCTTAGCAAGGAGCACTGAAAGTTCTGGCTCAAAGCCAGAACCATTCCCCTTCAGCCTCCTAGGTTAGACTGCTTCACATTAAAGTTTGGTTTCTGAGTTAATGCAGCAAGTCATGTTTTTTGACCATTCCCACTTTTTAAACTTTTAAAATTTGAGAATTTTGAGTGCTCATTATCACAAAAAAAAAAAATCCAGAAAAACATATATAGCCTAAGTATATTCGGACTTAAATTATTTACATGAGGATAATGGCCTAAAATCTCAATGCATACACAAAGAGAAGAGACTAGAACAAAAACATCTCCTTACCTTCGCACTGGTTCCTTGGAAGGATCTTCCATCTTGTTTTTATCACGTTTTCCAAGATTTGCAGTCCATAATACTGAAAGTGGAGAAGAACAATATGTGAGTATGTTACCGGAGGACTAACTAACATTCAGGACTCTCATTCAGTCAGACACTCACACTTAACAACTAAGACTTCAAGAATATTAAACTAACAAATTTAGTTAAATAAAAAATGCCTATTCACCCATTTACTGAGGTTTCATGCACTTTTTTCTTATTTCATTGTTTGCAATACTAAGTCCTGCTGTTTGATCATGCTCACACCAGGAGGAAAAAAAAAAAAAGCCCTCTGGCAGACAATTTTGGCTATCTGGAGGAAAGAAAGTAGCAGCCAGATATGAGCCTGCATCATAAAATGACTGCTCGTACATTGAAGTATTAACACAACCAGGCTCCTAAAATACTTAGCAGCCTGGATGGTCTCAAGCTTCCTATCATTCTGCTATGGGCTGAGAAAAATCTTGTCTTAGCATTGCATGTACTGACACTGACACTTTCTGAAGTACTTCCCCAACTCCACTGGTGTGTTATTTTAGGAACAGCAAGACAACCCACAGGTTTATTTAATTTCAATACCCACCCCAAGATGGTAGCTATTTCTACTATTTAAAGATGAACTTTTGTGCTCAGTCAAAGAATAATAATGTTAACATGCTCTTGGAAATCCTTTTACCTTTCAGGAATTCCTTCCTAAGTTCTTACCCAAAACTGTTACGTTTGCAAAGTAATCGGTAAGGCCAGTCCCTCTGCCCATTTGTCCCTACTGCCAACTCACAGTAACAGGGAAAGAAGTTTGTGATGGTATGGCTGAACAGCTTCAATATGCAAAAAACCCGTAGCATGAATAGACAGGAGAGAAAAGAGGACGAGGGATTTTACGTTTGCTTTATCAGCAGTGGATTAGGAAGAAGAAAAAAGTATCACATTAATGCCTGAAAGGTAAATTTGTATCTTTACAGTTAAAAGTTTGGCTGAGAACAAGAGTTCTTCTTTAAAATGGTTAGTTGTTACACAAGGTAGGATCATTAGCATTTCAACCAAAGGGATCATATAAACTTCAGTTTAATAAAAGCACAATGTAGACTGTCCCGAACTACATTGTATTAAAATACTTTTGCTGTTCTCATCTTATCATAATCTACATCCATACACTTTTCTGTTGACCCAAGCTTCCACCAACTTTACTTCCACATCCTGCATTTGTAAAGTATTCTATGATCTTTGAGAATCTTGGATACAGAGAAAAAAAAATCTTGCAATAACAGAAAACTGGCAGAGGATTTCTTTTTCCCATAGTAATCAGAAAGAGTTTATCAATTAGATAATATCTGCAAATTTACATAATTACATTACAGCTAAATTAAAATCAAGGGAACATTCATACAGAAGAAAGTATGAAAACAGTTTAAGCAAAATGCTTCACTATACAGGAAGCAATTTCAGGCAACATTATAGTTTTAAAGAGGTGACACCTGAACCTCAGCCAGGCCACCAGCACAGAACATGCTAGTTTAAGAGCTTCTAGCAACACTGAAAATATGAACACTTACATCAAAGTGCTAGTGTTCCCAGAAAAGATCTGAACTACAGTTAAACTCCCAGATTGTATAATCATATCTATTAACTATTACAGGTAATAGCTAACCAGAGATGGTAGTTCTGCTTACAAAACCCCCCTTTTTTTTCCCCTCCCCAAAGCCAACTTCCTAATCTTAAAAATCAGAGTGACAAGTTCTATTCAACCTTGCTAAAAAGAGTAGATTATTAAACAAAACCCGGAACAAAATTTTGACAGAAAGGACAAAATTAATCCTTCTTTACTCTTTTCCTTAGGATTTCCTTTGAGCCAAAGTAGAGAAGAGAAGCACTAGAATAGTTTGCCACATCTATTCTTCATTATTTGTTCAAATGTTTCATTTAGAAAAACCCTTAAACTGTTAAAATGTTAATCCTGTCTAGGTGTCCATTCAGTCTTTCTGCAGCTGGGCAACTACAGTTCTGCCCACTGCTATTTTCTTGGGCATCTCTTCCTACTCTTTTTCCTCAGTACTAGGAATATTTACTTCGTTCTGTCAATTGCATGTGAAATGAAACAGGAGAAATAAATCACTGACACAATCTTTATCTAAACATCCTTCTTGCCATACTGCACTTGTAGATCCCTGATAGGCTTGAGACCCACAAGAGGCTTAACTGTTTTTCTGTTTTTTTTTTTTTTTTAGTGTGCTTTTAAGCTTCATTTGATTGCATGGTTATAATAATTTTTGGTACTTTCCACACAATGAGATATACCAAGTCCAAAAAAAACCCTACTGATATCAATTACAAGTTTCACTGTACGAACTATTACAAATGCACTATTGCAACTGCATGAGTAAGTATATTTAAACTGAACACAAAATGAACATCCAATATTGGGATTTGCTTTTGCTTGTTTTTTCTCTAATTGTCTATACAGCAATCCACTGCTGAGTTATGAAGATGAGGGACAGGTAACAGCAAAGACCAAAAAAAGCATGAAATGATCCCTATGGTAGAAATTTCTGTGGTACCCTTATTACTTGTTCTATGCACCGAATCCCCTTTCCCTCCCACCTCCCAAGAAACAGAAACAATTGATGAACAGAATTCAGTTAAAGGGAATCAAAAGGGTAGACCTTGTGGAGGCCTGCCGTCAAAGCCTAGCTGTGTCAGTTGCACAGGAAGACACCCCTTTTCTTCCTATTACAAGCAATCAACATAATGGAACATTATGATTAATATCAGGTAGTGTTAACAGCTTTAATTAAAGAAAAAATATGATTGCATAAAAGCCAAATGTCATAGTGCATAAATTTAGCACCAAATCATTCGCAATTTATGTAAATTGAAGAATTCTTTACCTGTTGCTTTCTTTCTGTTCCTCTAATCATCTCATTTTTCACAAGACAAATTTGAGTTTTTAAAAATACTGTTGATAAATCAACTTAAACATTAGTAATGTCTGTCAGTATAAAAAGCAAAGTTTACCAGGCAAGCAAACAGGCAAACACTGTTACTTAAAGGTTAGCACTTTGAGGAAGTTCTTTAAACTGTTTTCCCCTAAAACTGATAAGAGAGAGAGAAAGAGAGAAAAAAAAAAAAAAAACACTCCCATGAATATCCCACCTGAATTCACAAACCATCCAAACATGACCATTTTCTGTTTGAACACAAAGTGTATCAAGCAGAAAAACATGCATGACAGTTATTTAAGATGTTAACCATCAAACTCAAAACAGTGAAAACACATTTTGAACAAATTTTCTGCTCAAGCTTCATAATCAGAAGAAAACATTTTAAATGGCAAAGAAAAAAAATGAATGCTGTCCCTTTAATTACTAATGATGGACGGATTGAAAACAGCAGTACAAAGCAAACGTGTTCTGCATATTAGTATAGATTACATCTCATACTGCAAAGAGTTTGGGGTGCTTAACTCTCATCGACTGCTCAAAATCTCAGCCTAATAAGGTTTCTATTTTGCCTTTTGTATACCTAGGGACAAATTCTCTCCTCAGTTATGTGCACATGGCTCTCATTAAGATCAAAGACAGCCAAGCACTTACCCAAGGAAAAAATATGGCCCTAGGAGACTTTTCATTACTCAGCTGCATACGCACACCAATCTTTGGAACCAGCATTAGGCATGCATGTGCCTTGGAGAGAAAAAAAAGGGGGGGAGGGGAGAGGCAGGAGGAAAGAAAAATAACCTTCTAATTTAGCTCTTCCATGTTTAAAAAAATGGGGAGGAGTGGGAGAAAAAAAGCTCTTGTCGACATAAAAAGATATTTAAGTAGTCGATCCATTTAGAGCTCGTGCTTAAAGCCAACTGTGGGAATAAGGAAAAAAAAAAAAAAAGGCTAGTTTGTATCAAGAAAAATCTCAGCCTAAAAATAAGATACCTTCCTCAAAGTTTATGAATGGAAGAAAGAGAAAAGCAAATAAATAAAAGTTTATTTACTTACTTTCGTATTCATGTTCTGAGAGAACTCCAAAATAGTATCAACCCTTGTCCATGCATCAGGATGTTCTTTCAAGTGAGTCAAGACTTCTTGTGCCATTCTTTGCTAAAAGGAAATTTGATTTTTAGGAAAGTATTAGTATCAAATGATTTTAGTAGATAGATACTGTCGGTAAAGACATTAATACATAATGTATCTTTAAATCACTTATTCAAGTTTGAATTCATTGAAGAGTAACAAGTCACTTAAAAATTGTGTGTCTTATAATTAAAAATCAAATGCCTAGGCATAATACAGTTGAATTATTCCAATAAAGGCCAATAGGGAATGTTAAAGAAAACTCAATAAAAATTTGAAAAAGGTAAAGTTTCATTCCATGGTGGGGGAAAAGAGTAAGAAATGGTTTTAGTAATGGTTTTCTTTTCCTTTCAGTAACATTACTGATTATCGTAGTATACACCATAGTCTGAATGATTTGCAAAATCTTTTCATCTGAAGCATTTGTGCATAATAGCTGAATCAATTTTATATTCCCCTTTTCAAGCCTACATGTGCAAAACAACTTTTTAAAAAGAATCAAGTAACATCAGCTATTTCAAAAAATAATAATAAATTAAAGAATTCTGCTACACATTATATCAACTACAGCTATCAGGCACTGCCTTAGTAGGATGAACTTCCCTAAAGTTATGAGAAACAAGTTATGTTACAATTAAGTTTAATTCATTCTTTTACACCACTGCATAAACAACTCCACAAATACAGGAAAGTTAAATCTTATTTTGAGAGAGATTTAAAGCTCACTGTAGCTATATAAATTTCTAATTGGCTACATGAATATACTTGATCTAATTTACTGTTCTAAGAAAATGCTTTCAGTGAGACAGAGGCCCCTAAGACTCAAAAAATGATGTATATAAAAAGGAAAAAAAAGTTTTGAATTTAATCAAAATTTAAAAGAAAAAGAAAAAACTATAAAGAGGATGTCAGAAATATCGCTACAATAATGGGATATCTATTTAACAGAACGGACAACCCCCACTGTGGTGCTGACTTGAACTAGCAAATCCCTGTAGATTCAGGATGAAGTAGTACCACACAAGTGCTCCTTTTAAGTCCAGAAGCAGTACAAACATACTCTCCCAGTACTGCTTCAGAGCTAATAAATTCAGTAGCTTTGAGGCAGTTCAGTGTAAGAGAAAAAGAATAGTTGTGTTAGCTCCAGAATCAACTTGGGGATGTTTCTATACAGTCTCCTTGGTGCTTCTAATTCTGCTGACATGCTACACATTAAATGACAACATCAAGGCAGTACTCCTTCTCTGTATCATTTTCCCAACCCCTGAAAAGTTTGCTTTCATATCCAGGACTATCTTATAACACTTCCTGGGCATCAACTCCAAATATTATAGAATATATAGCAATATTTAAGACTGAAAAATATCACCACTGCTGCTACTGGATGAGGGAGGAAAGAAAAAAAAAATAAAACTGCAAATAAACCTTTAAAATTTGATCTAAAAGACTAATGGAATTCAGAGTTTGGGATGAGTACAGGTGAACATCTAAGTCTGAATTACTTCAAGTCTTCTTAGTGATATGTTGAACTGGATAGGCAGAGGGAGAGGGAAAAAAGGCAAAAAAAAAAACCACAAAAAAGTAAAAGGCTAACATTTCTTACTTGCCTAGGATAGATCAGCTGACAGAGTTCAAGCATCAGAGCAGAGATAAGAAATAAGTGAAGTAGAAGGAAAGAGGGGAATCTGAATAAAAGTACAGCCCGGGCTATCTAAACTGCATTCAAAACAGTTCTTCCACAGTGGCTTGCCTGAAAAAGAACATGGTAATCTGCCAATCTTAATGACTGGTTTCTTCAGCTTCTATGATACCTGCCACCTTTTAAGTCATACTCTGAGGTGGCAGACTCTACAATGAAACCATTCTTCCTCCAGGAACTCCTTCTAAATTCTCTTCTTGGAAGAGGCAAGAACTCATGGAGCTCACTGGAAAGTAATCTGCATCTTCAGAAATGTACTGAAATATCAAAGTCTAGTTGTATTAAAGTGTCAGGTATTGGCACACTTACAGGCTTATACTGGAATTCACTTTTGATGGGTAAGGGTCTCCTTTTCCATTTTTGCTGCTTCTTGCATTAATTTGTCTCACTATCAGGAATTTAAGAGCTGCATAAAACTCCACCCAGATGATTCATAAATGAAAGAACATCTCCCCCAAAACAGTGTAACAGCTGTTTGAACATTATTATATTCATGGCATGTTCTGTTCTCGTACTGCTACCTCCTTATAAACCTTTCCAACTCTTAAGCTCTATTGAAAACCAAAGAATACTACAAATACTACCTATTTTTGTAAGTCAAAATGGTAAACAAACATACCACCTACAAACACTTTGAGAGTCCATGCTACTTCTAACTCAAAACTACACAATCATCCTTGCAGCAATACTTGCTTTCAGCATTCTTAAATCTTTCTCCCCAAATTCAAGAACTACATAAAATAAGATTCACTTTCAAGACAATATATGCACACACACACGTATGCACGCAAAACCCCCAAACTGAATTTATTACTCAGAATTTGCACTAGATCTAGAACACGTGAAGAATCTGCAAAGAAAGCCAGCAATAAAAAGAAGCTAGAGAAAAGAAAGGACAAACTCTTCCCTTAAACATATGCAAAATACTTCTTGGTAAACACAAATATCATAACAACATTAAGTATTTTCTTCCCTAATGTAATCCTTCAGTGAAGCCCATAGTGAGTTATGGCTTCAATCATATCCATAACAGTAAGCAACAGAAAAATCAGATCTCCTTGAAGAGCTCAGAGAAACCAAGCTGCAAGAGAAATTGCCCCTATCAACATGCTCTTGCTTGTGGATTTCAACAGCAGTAGTAGTCATGGAAAAATACAAGACACACACAGAACTGGTATCTTTCAAAGAGCTATTCCATTTTCATTATAAAAGATATGCTTTAAACACGGGCACATGAACTGTCAGCAATAGTCTAGCCACTAGCAGAGTAAATTTGCTAGTATTTCTGTTTTTCATTGAAATAAATTGATTCTCCTCAATTCATTTGCTTTAAGATTGAATATGGAAAATAAACAAAAGGTCTAATTCAACATTACCTGTGCTCCTTCTCCATGGTACAAGCAGTTCACCACATTGTCCAAGAGATTGATATCCAGTTTCTGGTTAAAATCCAGCAGCTGACGAGCTGCATGGTCTGCTAACATTGTCATAATTGCTGGCATAGATTACTGCAAAATAAATGAAATTAAAGAAGTCTTTGATCAATTACTAAGAAATTACTGTTAGTTACAATTGTAAGGCAAACTCTTCAACTTAAGTATCTCATTTCAATGAAATGAGCTATATACTAGATAATTTTAATACAATATTTCTACAGACTAGTATTAGGACAAACTTGTACTGAGGATTCACATGCTACTACCCCAAACAAATTCTCAGCAGGTTTGGTAGATTCAACAGGTAAGTTTGACTTGGCTTCTGAACTAGCTAAGTATTTGGCCAGGGGGTGGGAAAAACCAAGTAATATACCAAATTCTACTATTCCTTAAATGTTTGTAAAATGGCAAGTTTGCTAATAGAAATACCTAACCATTACAACCAAAATCAACTCTAAAAACACACAGTTTAGTTTCCAAAGCCAGAAGACACATTTAGATTCAACCATTTTTAAAAACCTGCAAGTAATTAGTTATGGAAATATGATCTAGGTATTCAATAGGAAATAAACCAGAGATCTTTTTTTTCAAATAGCTGAAACAAACTATTCACAAGTACACAATATACAAGCAAGGAATTCTCATGTAAACAATAAAATTGCCTGATTCAGGATACTCTTCAAACAAGAGGCCAAGAAGGGGATGTATCACATTAGGTCACTCCAACCAGAAACCAAACTCAACTGGAAAGTCTACTGGAGGTCTTAAGTGCTATAAGGTCAGCAACACAGTTGTTAACGCCTTGTCATAGGTAACACAGCCTCCAAATTGTGCAAATGAAGTCATATGTGCATGTGTATACAGGTACATAAATATAAATCATGCTTACCAGTCAGACTAGCAAAGGAAATTGAATAAACTCTTGAAAAGCACACACACACAAAAATCAGTCAAGAGACATGGAATTTTGTATGACAATTTACACTAATTTCTCTTCCCACTGCCATCCATATTGGAAATATTTCATCATTTATTGCCTCGTTCTCACCTTAACTGCTGATGCTGAAACATATTCCAACCCTCTCCTCTACAGCAGTTCCCCATCATTCACCCTCCTCTTCCACAGTTACAAATGAACATACAACTCCAAACTGAGAAATACCCAGGGGTTTGGAAAAGTGCCAGACAACTTAAAAACCTACATTAGAGCTACTGGTACATTCAGCAAGACAGAGTCTGACACTCTTCTAGAACTGTCCCCTCCCCACAGCTTTCTATCTATATATTTGAATACATGTCTGTGCATGCAAATGCGTGCATAAGCGAGTAAAAGAAACTGCTATGTCCAGCCTGTCCATTAGAGTAAGCTAGCAGAAGTCAGCTTGTCATTTTGCTAAATATCTTCACATGCAAATAAAAGGTAATTTTACATCCTACATGTTTAAGTCTTAAGCTTAAAAGTGAAGAGCAAGACAAACCTGTGACTCAACCCAAGTAATTACTAATTAAGTGAAAGTCCTATGCTAACATACAATCAGAAAAATCATTCTTTAGAAACATTTCTGCAGCGAGTATCAAGGAATTTTATTTATGCAAGATATTAAGTGTAAATGAAAAGAATAATTCAATTGTATTTGAAAGACATCAAATTGCATACTTAATTAGTATCACTAGTCTAGTGAGTTCACTTTGAAGGTGTCATGTCATCCTGTCAGCATTTTTGTAGTATTTTGTTCTGCCTTTCTAGTGAAGACCAAGTAAAAACCTAAAGTAGTTAGTAATATCCCACATTTGCCCTTCGTCCCTGCCTCCCTAAAATCCTCCAGATAATGTTGTTTGCAAAACCAAGATACAAAACAGGGTATAGAAAGGAATCCTGCTAACACAGATACTTAAAACTGCATCTTTTAGAGCTTGGTAAGCAGTACTATTGAAAACAAAACCCAATAATTAATATGCTCTTCAGTTTAGGGCAGTAAATACTCCCACCAGACACACATACCTCTAGGCACACCCCTTTCTGCTTACATCTGGCTTCTATGGCTCAACCATGAGCTGGGAATGGTTCTCAACTACAGTGAACAGTTAAAAATAGATGCTTTTCAGGTAGCAGCCTAGACTTAAATGCATTTCAGTTGTTTTTAGGGAGTGCTAAGAACACAATCCCATAGCCATGTGACTAAGAGAAGTTAGTAACCGCATAGAAGCCAAAAGGAAATGTTTTGAATAGGGCCCTTTGCCACTCCCAGCATTATCTTCAAAATGACCTACCTACTTGTAAACTGAAATATAGAAATGGCGGCTTTGTGGTCAATACCAGCTGCAACCAACATGATTTTCTATTCCTTATAGGGTACCCACACAAAGTTTATAACCTCTGATTTATTATACTCCTACACTTTTCCCATCATGTCTGAACTTGAACGGTTTTAAGCCTCAGTTCCAGACACCGCTACAAAACAGTTCAACTCTGCCAATAAGTGTAGCAACAAAAGCAAAAAGAGAGAAGTTAAAAAAAAAAAAATCTGAACTACAACACAGCAAGAACGTGACACCTATCAAAGGTCAGAAGAACTGCATTTAAAAAGAACTGTTTGCATAGTTATCCCAACTCTAAATGACTCTAGACCTTAAGTTTAAGGCCACATTAGTTTATGTGATCTCTACCTGAATCATTTAAGTATGTAGCACACAGGAACAGAAATATACATTTTAAAAGGGGAAATACTTACGAGTATTCACAATAAACCCTAGAGCACATACCAACCAACTGCTAGATAAGCCGACTGCAGGCAACAGCTAATTCAGACAAAAATAACCCAAAACCCACCAGATACAAAGGCATGGTGGAAGGCCACGCAGCTTTATAATAAGCATGTAACTCCATTACTAAATACAAGTGAATTATCACCCACTACCCTCTTCCACCCCGGCGTGTTCTCTGCATCACTCTCACCTATTTTTTCCCCCCACTGCACAGCCGGAAGCAGTGCGCACGCCACGGAGACACCCGCGCTGCATTAAGGCACCGAGAAGCCTCACGCAACGGCTGCTGACCCCGACTTTATTCCACGCACGCACGGAGAGGCCTGTACACGAGCTCGCGGCCCCGCGCAGCGCCGGGCGGGCGGGCGGGCCGGGGCCCTGCGGAGCGCGGCGGGGCCCCGCGGCGCCGCCCTCGCTGCCTCCGTCCCCGCCTCCCTCCCCGCTCGCTCCCTCCTTCCCTGCGCCCGCCCCGCGCCGCGCTCTATACAGGGCCCCCACGTGATGCAGGCGGACGTTTCAATACTGCTGCACAGACACACAAAAATATTTCTGGAAACTTCCACTCCTAATAATTTACAGATTATGTCCCTCGTTCTCCCCGCGCCCCATCGCCACCCCCCGGCCCGGCCCGCTCGGCCCCTCGTGCCGCCCCGCGGCCCCCGCCCAGCGGCGCAGGCGGCCGCCGCTCCGCGCTCGCCACGGCGGGGCCTAGGATGCTTCGTGCGCGGGCCCCGTTCCGCCTCCGCCGCCCGGGGCCCGCTACGCGCCTCCGGCCGCGGCCCCCCGCTACCTCCGCCGCAGTTACTCACCTAGGTGTATCGTACAGCCTCTTCCTTCAAAAAGTAGCGGGTGGGCGAGCCAAGTTTCTAACCACACGCCAAAAAAAAAAAAAAAATCAAAATAACAAAAAAGAGCCAACGGGAAAAAAAAATACTAAGTCCCCCTAAAAATCCCGAGGAGGGAGCCCCAAAAAAAAAAAAAAAAAAAAGGGGGGGGGTTGCGGGAGCAAAAAAAGACACGCGCCCCCGCTCCCCTGCGGGGTCTTTACTGCGGCGCCGCTCCCTGGCGCCCCTCGCTACCCCCGGCCCTGCTGCGCTGCGGCCCCCCGAGGCAGGCGTCCCCGCCGCGCGCGGGCTGCCTCAGGCCTCTCCTTGGCGGAGCAACGAGGCCTCCGGGCCGCCACCGGGCGCGCAGCAGGCGGCGGCGCTGCCCTCCGCAGGGGGAAGGGGTCCACGCGCGGCTCCGGCTCCACGAGGCACCCCCCCGGGCACGCTCGCCCGCCTCGTGGCCCAACGCTGCGTGAGGGCCCCGCGCCTCAGCCGGGCCGCTCGCTCCGCAGGCCGCTCGCTCGCCTCCCGCGGGCTCCGGCGCGGGCCGCCCTCCCCTCGGCCTGGGCGTCGCTCAGTTGAGCCCCATGGCCGCCCCCCCGAGCTCGCGGTGACCGTGGCCCCCCCCCAAAGCTGCGCCGGCGGCTCCCCCTGCGGGCTCCCCTACGAGCAGGTCACACGCGCGGCGGCGCAGGCGGCGGCGGTGGCGGCAGGGACTGAGCGCGGCGCGTCTCCCCCTCCTAATGCCACACACTCGGAACCGGCTCAAACCGGTTCAGACTGGGAGATTCCATCTCGGTTTAGTTTTCAGCCCATGGCGCCGCGGAGCGTTTGGAAACCTCGGGCCTCCGCCCAGCGCGCGCCCCCATTGGCTGCGGGCGCCGCCGCCGCGCCAGCAGCCCCCGCTCTCATTGGCTAACGCCGCCGTCCATCACGCCGCTCGCCTCCGAGGGGGGCGGGTGGGAGCCGCCCCCTCCCCAGCGCGCGCGGGGGGGGCCGCGGAGGCGGGGCCGCTGCGCGCTGAGAGGCCGAGCCGAGCTGTCACTCACACGCCGGCCCGCCCCCCGCTTCACAAACCGCGGGCACAGGTGCTGCCGCTTCGCGATTGGTTGATGGTGCGCGTGACGTGTCGTGCCTGCGGGAGGGGCAGCGCGCGGAGGGGCGGTGGTTGCAGGCGGCCGTTGGGCTCGCGCAATGGGGCGGGTGAGGGCGGCGGAGGCGCCATCGCCGCCTCTTCTCTGAGGGAGGGAGGCGGCTCTTGGGCCGCTTTGGGACCACGCGAGGCGCCCGCTTACCGTGGGTCCGGTCTGTGGCCATAGCGGACTCGCAGGTGCGTCCCAGGCCGCTGCGGGCCTCACCGAGAGAGAAGGGAGAGGCGGCAGAAATGCGGCTCTGCTGGGTCTGGTGACAAGGGGTCCAGCCTTCTTACTTAGAACGTGTATAGGAGGCGTGTAAAAATAACACTTTTTTATTAAGAAGAGGAAAAGACTGAAGTATTGAGTTATCCCAGCAACAGGCTTGGCAATCTTCATCACCTAGTTTGAGGCTTTTCTTTTTAATTAGGATTTTTGGAGCAGCTCTATGGGGTTAGTGAGGCTCATAGAAAGGTTGTCTTTTGGTTGTGAAATGTTGTGTACTTTTTATGGTATCCCAAGGAAACTTGCTCCTGAGAACCTGGGTGGTGTTGCTAAGGTAGACTGGCCAGGTAGGGGAAGAAGCTTATATTTAGGCTCTTTTTTTATGGCCTCTTTCAAAAGTTAGTCCTTTCTCATGTGTGTTCAGTATGACGCTTGACCCAAAAAAAGAAGAGTCTTATCAAATTATTTTTGTTATTCAAACCAGAGATTTGTTCAGTGGCCTTAACTTCTTTCACAAGCTGAAAGACTATGTTTGCAGTTGTCCTTGAGAAACTGGACTAGTATTTTGTGTGTGTGTTTTGTTTATTTGTTTGCTTCCCAAAAGATGGAAAATACTATAACTCATCTTTTAAAAATACAGTGTTTTTTTTTCCTCTTGCAGTCCCAGAGAGTAGTGTAAAGTATTCAAAGAATTTTTTGGTTGAATATGTAGAGTTTAATTTGCAACATTGATGTTAACTTTGCTACAGTGATTGCTTATGCTCTAAACTATAGCAAGCCATAAAAGGAGCAACACTGATAGACTGGCTTAACAAAAATAAGCCTTGGTTCATGTGTGTTGCAATATTAAAACAGAGGTTATCAACATGAACTGGAAAGTAAAAAAGACATTGTCAGATTTGTGCTGCTGCATCAATTTCTATATGAATTGTTATTTTAAATGGTTTTTGGTTGGTCAGTGGTTGCCTTGGTACTGGTCTTAGCTTCTGGCCTGTGAAATATAGCTGAAGGCTCCAAATTGTTTCTGGGTGAACCTGCCAGGATAAGTTCTCTATGGCTTTAGTAAAAACCTGTAGTAGCACTGAGCTGAGTGGGTATGAGAAGAAATATGCAGCCATTGCATGTATGGGATAATAATAGGCAAGGTGACCTGTGTGATTGTCTGGGAAAATAAATGTCTAGAAAATGGCTTTGCAATAATTCTATAAACTATGAATGTCAACTTTAAGAAAAAAAAAATGGGAGGGGCGGTGGAGGATAATTAATATTAAAATGATTAGTTGTTCAAGTTACCCAAACATTCTTTATTTTTTTTCTACTTTTTATTATATTATAGCCTTCTCTTTTTGATAAAAGCACTTGAAGCATTCAAAGCATCATTGATGAATAATTCCTGAACTGGCTTAATAAAGCTTTTTTTTTTTTTTTATGTGATTGCTCAAGTGTTAGTAGAGAAAGCAGTAAGCATATCAGACAACTTATTCTCTGCTGCTTATGTAATTTTTGAGTGTGTTGTAGATGACAGCTTTATATGTAATGTTTCCTGTGCTGATAATATCTTAAAGATGATCTTTAAATAAACCTTCATGCTTTTTCAAAGATTGTTCAGTTAGCTCTTACAGAATTTTAAGGAATTGGTAGATTTCAGTGGGAGGTAGCTCTTTCAACCAAGAGAACATTAATAGATTTCTCTTGTATATACATATATATTCAGCTTGAGAGCGTATTCTCCTATGTTAAATGTCTAGTGTGAGCTGAGCCACTAGCTCTACAATACAATGTAAAATTACAAAACTGCATCAGACATGAAGCAGTTCGTAATGGGACTTAACAAATATCAGCAAATTACAGGTATTATTCTCAGAAAGTTATTTTTTCCTCACCCCATCTGTTTCTTTAGTTGCTTTTGAAGTCACAACCCCCCAAAAAGACGACGTTTCACATGGTTAATACTCAATCCTGGGCAATGATGCGATGTGTTTTTCAGGTTGAAGGCCTGAAAGACTCTTCATCCGTGGAGAGTCACCAAAAAGAAAAAATGTCAGAACTATGCCAGTAAATCAAAGATCAACCTAGAAAGGTGAAACTTTACTCTATATAGGAAAACTAGCCTCAGCATTGCTGCCTTCTCTAATACTAATATTGTTGCTCAGAAAACAGGATGACCAAATTGTCTTTCAGGTAGAAATATCTGCTGATGAAAATAAAGTTCTTGGCTAAGTTATTTTAGTATAAAGTTTGTATTTTGGCAGAAATTGTCTCTATAGTCATATACTGACCTGTTGCTACTCTGTCATAGAAAGGATATTTAAACTACATTTTTTTGAAGCCTTTCTGTTCGATTTCCACCTTTACAAATTGTAGGCGTGCAGCCATGAAAGTGCTGGACTGTGCTCAAGAACTACATTTTTCCTATGCTTCTTTTTCTCTAAGCATTGTTTCCATGTAATTCCCTAAGATAAATTTGTTGTAGTAATTCCCAAAAGAAAAGTTCTAGTAGTATGCAAGTCATAACACAGTAAATTATATATAGTTACACCTATTTTTACTGTACTCATAACTGACTCTCAATAGCCTGACAAGTTCTGGATGTGCTGTGGGTATTCCTGTTCCTCAACCTTCACTTCATGTTTTATTGTTTTTTTTAATATATATGTGTCCGTTCATGCACAGATGTACATGTAAATGAAAGTTGTGTCAAGGCTAGCGGAATAAGGCTTGTACCCAAATAAACACTGTTTATGTTTCAGACAGAAGCTGAGGGGATTCAAGGCCGTGTGATACCAGATTAGGTCCTGCATGATGTGTTACTGGGGAAATGGCCCTGCCACCAGGGAAGTCTCAGGTCAGTTGGGCAGGGGGAAAGCTGATAGTGGTGTAGGAGCTGACCTTGCCTTGGCCAAATAAGAAGCCACTTTCTGGCCCATGTTTAGATGATGTTTTTAGACATCTACACTCTAGATGATGTTAATAAGTTGACAAACTCTGAATTTGGTCTGCTTTTTATAAGGGAAACTGCAATTCTGAGACTTTTTCTTTTTTTCAGGTGGATTTTTTTTTGTTTTTTTAAATAGCTCATAGGAGAAATCTTCAATGTTTCGTTCTCTACTCAGTCTGTAAATCAAGTTTCTTGGAAATTTTTTTTGAAATGGTTAAGATTTTTTGAGTGGCTGGAGTATGATAGCAATATACCTAACTTTATTTTTATGCATGATATTAGAAAAAGTGTATGAATTATGATCTAAAATAATATTGTAGTTGATGGGGACTGAATTAGAAAGTGATTCAAATCAACACGATGGATAGGCACAGCAAGTTTTCTGATGGGTTTCTATGCGTTTGTAACACTTAGAATAAACAATTTCTCTATGTATGTTTTGGTGTTCTTTTTAGCTCTGGATCTCAAAACAAACTGATGTAAGAGACTAAAGTCAGATATTTTTAACTCCATTGGCTTGTGCAGAAGGTTCATTTGCTCTGTTTTCTCATCTTGTTTTGGTTTTTGGGCAGGAGAAGAGTTAAAATACTTGGCGTTAAAACCCTGTTTGTTAAACTAAATGTTAACTTTTTTAGTTGAAATGTATTTTTAGACAGAAGATTAGATGAAACTTTTTACTTGCATCAGCTACTAGTAATACCCTAGAATGAAGTGTGCTTAAAAAACTGTAAAAATAAGCACAACAGAGCTTAATCTTACAAGCCTGCAAGTTAAATTACTTTGAATAGGGGAAGAATTACCAACTGCTCTCTATTGAGATTCAATAACACCGACTCTGCTCTTCTCAAATAATGTATTTTAAGCTGTGTGAGAAATGGTCTTCCTACTTTCATGCAGGTTGTGGCTGAAGATGCTGTAGTTTGAGAAGATAGATCTCATTCCTCATGAGAATCCTCCTCACTTCTCTCATTTCTCTTCTATGAGGAGTCAGACAAAGGCTGGTTCAGAAGCTGATTACAGTCATATAAGAAGTAGCTATTTTAACAGGACAAATAGATCTGGAGCTCAATACTTTTCAGTACATACAGTATCAGCACAAGTAGGCTTATGCTTGATGTTTTGCTGCTGCTGTTCCCTGTCTGCCTGTTCCTTTTTCAAATGTTTTGCTTGATATTTAGGTCTTCTTCAAATCAGTGGTAAAATTTGCTTGGATTTCAGTACCTGTGGATATCTTCTTTGAGGTGACAGCATTTGCTGTTATGTGACTCGTTCTATGTTTAGCCTTCAGATGAACCTAAGATAAGAAAAATTCAAACTCTCAATAGGCAGCTATCTGCATTAGTGTATATATTTTTTTCTCTAATATGTGATGTTGCCAAATTCCAGTCTCTGTAACTATAGTTAAACTCCTGTTGCGATCAAACAGTTTCTTTATGTACATTGCTGGTTAATTTTTGTTTTAATAAATGCTGTCAGGAATGTTCTCTGACTTATGAGAGGAATAGTTGCTGACATTAATAGCTGTTTCCTACTAGTACATACTATATGATGGAGCTATATTGGGAGAATTTACAGATCTAATATGCTATCCCTTGACAAAATTTCCTACTCTTGTTACTGTTCTGTCTCAAACGTGGGAAGTCTTGGTTGGTTTTGATCTGTCTGTCAATATATGCCAGTATCTCTAATGTTATTCTGCAGGCAGAAGAAGAAATGCCAAACACAGTGAGAATGAGTTTGAAAATTAGTTAGAATGTTCATTTTTATTTTTTTTCCAAAAAGCTAGAACATGTGGAAAGAATCCCATGTAACCACCTCTTTAGAAGTTTCAAGGAGTGATTTTTTTTTTCTTTTTAACCTTTCCTAAGGAAATGTTAGCTTTCTGTGAAAATTATTGTCCTCTGTGAGGGATAGAAAATATATGGGTAGATTTAAGTGAAGAGTGCACAGATTACAAACACATGTTTACAAGGGTGCCATAATGTGTGGCAGCTACTATAGTTTGAATGCTGGCCTAATCTCTCCATGTACTCTCCCGGGGTGAAGGGATGGGCTGCTGTGGTTTGAGACTCGGAAAATAAAAGATTATGTGGATTGGCAAGGAGTTAGCTTTTATTAGCTCTCACCCTGAAGCCGGAGAGCCTCAGAGCGCTGTTCCTTCCTCTTCTCTCTTATGCAAATTACTCATTTAATGTTGACAGCTTTTTTTTTTCTTTTTGAATACTTGTCCTGTGTGTTAGTTCTTATTTATGAATAATGCTGAACTAGGTGGTGTCTTGAGGCTTGTCAGGAGCAGGACCAGGCAGTTAGGTAGTGCATGCCTGGGAACACTGGTGCTCTGAATGAAGGCAAAAAGCAAGAGAAGCCATGAAAATAAGGGGAGAGAGAGCGGAAAACCACCCAGTTAATATTGTAATCTCTTTATGGGGTGTGAGAAACACAAAGACCAGGAAAGAAAAAAAAGATAGTTAAGCAAATGAAAGGATAAGGGGGGATGTTGAGTAAGGCTGAAGTGAAGGGAATGAGGAGTTCAGAGGAAATTGCCAATTATGAATTTCCAGGGATGTCTGAGCAACACAGCTAAATTTGTTAAGGTCATCAGTGTTAATGCAAATAGATTTGAACACCTTTACCCTCTCCCTGTTTTTTTTGTAAAGATCCTTTTCCAAAACCATTAACTTTGGTGGGAGGAGGGTATTTGGAGATTTCTGTTTCAACCATGCTGTGTCCATTGCAAAAAATTTCTCTCAAGGGTTGGGACAAATGTTAGGTGGCCTTATAGTTCCTTCTTTCTCATGTAGACATCTAACAAAATTGTATGTTTTTTGATGTGATAGGATCTTTGGTTAATGAAAATAGTATAGGGAGTTTGTTCTCTCCTTGCATTCATTACTCCAGAAATGGCAGAACTAGTCCTG
The DNA here is from genome assembly GCA_032275445.1 of Crypturellus soui. Classification (NCBI taxonomy): domain Eukaryota; kingdom Metazoa; phylum Chordata; class Aves; order Tinamiformes; family Tinamidae; genus Crypturellus; species Crypturellus soui. The sequence continues at coordinate 65,986 of JAUBNY010000119.1, read as the reverse complement.
CTTAAGTTTTCATCTTCTCACTCAGCATCTGCTATTGTTTTTAATTATCTTTATATAGTTTGTTTTTTCCTTTTGCAGGTGTTTGTTCTTCAAAGACTCTTCAACTTCCTTCTCTAAATGTGGTTGAACTAATTTTGCATTTAGTTTAATTTATTTCTACATGGAAGGAAACTTCTGTCCTGATGAATGTCCCAAGTCAATGATTTCAGGTAGATCATACAAAGAATATTAATGATATTTGCAGATTTTAAGTTACAAGATTTTGCAAACACTGTGGGGGGGGGGGGGAGGGAGGAGGTGGAAATCTAACCCTAGATATCCTGGAAACGGACAGAAAAATTGAATCCAATTGAAAGCATCAGTGTTGTGAACTGATATATCCTTGGAAAAAATAATGAGAGAAATTTAAGGAAGAATTTTAAAAAGTACTAATAGGTAGAGGAGAAAATGGCCTTCAGATTAGATATGCCTCTGCTTAGTAACAGGGCAAAGAAAAGGACTATATAATTAGGAAGCATCTCAAGACATCACTTTGGAGAGCAATAGGGTAGTGGTTGCCGTAATATAATTTTGATGATGCCACTTGTCAAATAGTTTAGCTAAGCCTGAGTGTATAATTATCAGTATGTTGGAAACAGATGTTCAGTAAAGAACAGTAATTGCAACTTTCTTACAAAGGTGATATATAGGAAAGACAGGAAAAAAAAAAAAGGAACGTTATTCATGATTAGATGTCCTAAAGGTATGAACTGTAAACGCTGCTGATAATGTGTTTTTGTTTTTAATATAAATGCATAAATAACTGTAAGGAGATTATTAAAATTAAATTGCAAAATATTTTTTCTCACTTTTTAAGCTGAAGCCAAACAAAAACACTAAGTAGTATATTACAACGGAGGAAAAAAAAATCTGCATCTGCAAGTTGGGGATTGGTCTTTTTAACCAGTAATCTTAGTGTTGTTTCACTGATAATGGAATTTCTTTTTTAGCAAAGCATTGCCGTAGAGCTGATGCCAAAAGATGATCAGAAAATGAACGAAAGTTCAAGAAATTTGCCCTACCAAAGTCCTTTAAGTGAGTTTACAAAATACTTACTGAAGTAAGTATTTTAAAAATTGATATACTGGGTAATATATGGGTAATACTTCTGATATAATTTCATATTCTTGCTTTTTGATTTAACTTATTCTAATGTATATAAGGCACCTTAGGCATTAGTAAGAGGTAGTTAGCAGGATTTGTGTTCTAAAATAAGAATCCAATTGTAAAGGTAGCTCAGGAATCTGAGATAAAATAGTCCATAACATTCATTGCTGTAAGAGGCATTGGCATAGGCTACTAATTTTACCCAATAAGCTTTCTAAGATATTAAAGTTAATCACATTTTCCTTTGGGCAGTCATCAGTTGCTTAAGTTCACTTTCTATCTAAATTGTAAACTACTAGTACTTAATTGTGGTAATATTGATTTGGGGTACTACCTGCTTGTCCATTGTTTGTAATTTTTGAGACTAATCTTTTTTTTTCTTCTAACAAGTAATGTAACTTCAGATTACAATTTAAAAATAGGTATACCAAAGATGATATCTCTTGAGTAAAATCTTGATATTCAGGGAATAGGTGAAAGTCTACATCTTATGATATCAGTGGATATATGATATGGCTGAACTTTGCTGGGAACACTTACAATTTTTACACTATTATCTTTCTAATGGCTAATGATCACAGATTATTGATTTTTGTCTATCTGAGCTAACCTTTCTTCCAGTTATCTCCTTCTGCTTTACCATACATGTAGTTCGGCCATTAATTTGGTTACTGTTCACAGGAGAGGAAGTGATATCTCAAAACTTTTATATCAGATAATACAGTAGCACCCATTCTAGAACCGCAGCCTCTAATTGATATTCCTAATCACAGAATATAGATGCAACCACAGTAATGTGATCATGGTGGACGTCATGTTCATGATAACGAATAATTTGTATGACTACCAAGTTCATAAACCCGTCAGCATTAGGATAAAATACAAGAAATCCCTCTAAATGAAATTGATGTATATAAATTTTATATTTATATATATACACACACACAATATAGTTTCAAATCACTTCAGCCACAGTAAGCATTATAAATGAGACTAAATTACAAACTGCCCTGGAAAGAGTTCAGAATGTTTTTAATGTGTTGTCTATGCTTTCCACAGTATCATCCATAGAGCTGGTATAATACTAGCTAACAACTTAGCTATTCTTACATTAGAACACTTTGGCATTACATGTTGAATAGCCTGTGAAGTTAAAATATGGTCTGCGAGTGATGAACACTACCTTCATTTCAAAACAAGTTCCTCTAGCTTGCTCATTTTGGAAGACAGCTGATTACTTATGTTGGATTTCATTGAACAGCTTAGCAATGTCATCTTCTCATTGAACAGAAGCAGTATGTCTTTCGGTTCTTTGTAAATCAGCCACATCTAAAAAGTGTGTGTGTGTTTATCTCCTGTCTTCTAGAAATATGTGCTAAATACAATTAAGTAAATCATTTTGCAGGCAGGGCATAACCAGAAATTTGTGACTTCAACATGAAATGGACACAAAGCAAAATCATCCTGTCCCAAAGCAAAAGAGTAGTACTGTGCATAGGAGACTCATTTTTTTTTTCTAAGACACTCTAAGACATCTGAGATTCTGCTTTCTGAATTTTTGTATTCTAAATGAATAGTCAATTAAGGATATCAGTTGCTGAACCAATGTGCAGTTTTGCTGGGGAGACTGGTAGATTAGGTTCCTCCATTGATGATCTTAATATCCAAATGCTATCTATTTCCAGAGCTTTGTTTCAGATTGACTATTTTCAGCAAAGTAATAAGGAGGAAAATCTTACCAGTGTTGTATTATTTTATCTCTTAGAGAAAAAGACAGTCTTCCAGAAATGTTGGCAATATTTTATGACTGACAAATAATGTTGGTCAGAGGTAGCTTACAGGGCAAGGAGAGTGTCCAAGTCCTTCAAAGAAGGAATCAGAGAAATGCACCCTGCATGAATTTTGCTGTGTGGTTTACGATGCTGTAGTATTGCTACAAAAGTACCAAAGCAGGCACGCACATCCTCTTGTGACTGAGGTCACCACACTTTGAAGGGTGATGACAGTGATGCCTTAAGTGTCAGAATTTTTAACTTCACTTCTCTTGCATGAAACACAGCATCATGTCACAATAGCTACACAGGTATTTCCCAAAATGTGAATTATGAAGAGAAGATGCCAGGAGATCAGGAGATATAGGTAGTCAACCTGTACATGGTGTTGAACAGTCCTTTTAATTTTGCCTTTTCCTAATGGGACTGCAGGCAAAATGCTGGATTTTTTTTTTTTTTTTTAAAGCAGAGACTTAAGTCTCAATAATTTTGAAAATGTGGATTTTGAGATGCCTGCACAGAGAAAAATACAAATTGGAAGCATGTGTTTCCTTATAAGTATTACAGCAAGCTGTCTGGATTGGAATGAAAGCTTAAATTAACACAGTTTGACAGTGTTGTCTGGATGCAAACTTGTGCCTTCAGCTATTTTGACCTCATTACAAACCGAGTTGAAAACTGGTGTAATCATAGAGTCTCTAGTGTGATTCTCTTTCCCTACCAGTGTAAGTTCAGAAAATTGAGTTGTGCTGGTCAATATAGCATCAGGAATTGTGTAAAATAAAGGTACTTGAAGAAACCCCATCTAAAGCAAACTTGTTCTAAAGACAAATGTAGCATGTTATATAAGTCTGCCCCTCTCTTCTGTCTAGTGCAGAGGCACAGTGAAGGACACTTGAGTAAATAAAGATCCGCATCAGCCATGAATGCAACAAAATTCCTCTGTAAATTATTACTACACCTATTCCTAGGAGCCTCAGCTGTGAAGTGTGTGGAATCTATAGGAGTAAATAATAATAAAATGAAAAAATATTTAGAATTCAAAACCTTTACCTGGTTACCTAGCAGAACATATAGTTTTGATGTATTTCTGTCAGATTATATAGTGAATCAATAACTGTAAACTGTTTAGTATTAGTTTGGGTAACTTTGATAGACTTTCCTATCACGTGGAATAATGACTTAAGGATAAATTTTAGTTTTACTCACATGAGGAGTCCCACTGCTTCCCTATGCACAGGAGGAAGTGTAGGAAAAGGAAATTACTCTGTAGATATTGCTGTGTTTGGCACACACTGCAGTATATTTAATGGTTTTACCTTTTCTAAACTGAAAAATTGGAAAACAAACTAATGATAGAAGAGCTGATTTTATTTTTAAGCCACATATTGTCCTGTCTTATTCAGAGCAGAATTTTTCTAACAAATTCTGAGAGTCTGCTTTTTGAATTATGTAATAAAAATAATTGTCAAATCTATTATGATAGTGTAAATTACACATAGAGAATGCAAGGGAAACCATGGACATTTCTTCATGGAAATAGAGAATGGAAAGACTAGAATGTTTCATCTCTTGTAAATAAGTGTATTCTATAATTTTCAAAATAGTTTAGTTGGTCTCTTGAAGAAAAAATGGTAATGTAAACTCTTCAAGAAGAGAATGCTATGCTGTTAGCCCTGCTCTCTGTTGGGTTAGTGATAAGAGCTTTTAGAAGCACTATGTGATTTCGTAAGTAATCCAGAAGCAAAGCTGCTCTTCTCTCCAATATGCCTGTCATGGAAAAACGCTGCTTGTTGTGATTTAGAGAGCATTTATTTTTACACACACATACACACGCACACACCTGCAAGGGAGGTAAGTCAGATGCATGGATCAGGCATAGGCTTTCCTGATTAGCAGGAGTGAGTGACTTATATACATTTCTTTGGTTGGTATAGTTACTATCTAACGTTCTCTTGATTGGCTGTACATCAAAAGTAAAGAACAAAGAAAATGGAATTTTCCACTGGAAAACTCTGCGACTTCTCTCCAGTTGTATCCAGTTTGAATTCCTGGGATGCCAGGCAGGAGTTGGTGAGTTCATACAAAGTTCAGGGATTCTTCTTTTGTTCTCACCTTAAGATAGTGGTGAGAAAAAAGGAATTAGTTTTCCTATTCGGATTGTCTTTTATTTCCACAGGCCATATATAAGACTGAGAATGTGAGAAATGGAAATCAACCTATTTTAGCTGGAGCAAAATGATTTTGTTTTTTGAAGTCCTGAATGGAACAGACCCTCAAAGTGAGAAACCAAGACATTTCTTGGGCTGAGAAATGCTCTGCTTGTATTGGGATTTGGGGAACGGCTTTAGAACTGAAACTGGGGGAAAGAATTTCTTTTGGTCTGCTCTGCCTGATCATACATTTTCTTTCACCTTCTAATACAATGTGGAATATGGTGTATGTAATGGCAAAGTCTGTGGAACCAGGTGAGAGATTTTTGTTAAGAAACTTTCTAGGGTCTGGAAAGGTTTAAGATGGAAAAATAAAACTTGAGGTTTGAAATAGTGGTGAGGATAAGTTCTGTGCTAAAAGGCTTCTTTTATCTGAGGTAGTCGATCTAAAGTGTCAATGAAAATGTTGATTTGCACCTCCAGTTTCCTGCTGCGAGGCAGAAGGAGGAGTAGAAAGTAGCACATCTAACTATAGAAGACAAGCTTCTGAAATCGTTATTCCAAACAATTTTTGACCTTCTGTTGTACTATGCAGTACAGCAGCAATCTGTGAGCTGGGGACAATTGCAGATACAAACTGGATCTCAAGGGCAGTAGGAATTTGATCATATAAGCTAATTTTTGGGTCACAAACTTGATAGAAGGGAAAATCTGAACCCGTAAAGTTTGGGAATGGGAGCTGTGAAATGTTGCAGTAGCAGGATCATCCCTTGTGGCTTCTGGTAATTAGGTAAATTTGCTGATTAATGAGGCCATACTTCCACATACACTTCTAGCCTGTTTAAGCCAGCACTGAAAGCTGTCCTGGCAAAGTGAAATGATTAGTTTTAACCTGGATATAGTTCATAGTGTGACTATATAAAACCTGCATCAGTAGGGTAGGTGTATAAGGAACAAGTGGGATGAGGGAAGGTAGAACAGTCTTTCAGCAGAAGCACAGGTATATAATGACGTAAACTGTACACAAAACTGTAAAAATACATTAAAAACAAAGTGAATTAAGGTAGATAAATGTATTGATGAGGAAGCGCTTAATCTCTCTGATTTCTTACCTTTTCCAGTGTTTCTATTCAGAACTTGTACTATGCCTACCTTTCTGTGTTAGATGGGAATTTTTTGAGGTCCACAGCTGCCTGATCAGGTAGTGAGTGATGTTTGCCCTCCCTTCATGCTGAGCTAACTACATGTCTTGCCGTTCAATATAACGCCCTACAGAAATATCCAGCTAAAAAAGCTAAATTACATACAAGTACAAAGAAAGTAATTTCAGATAGCCAGGCAAGTTTTTATTAAAAAAAAAATAAAATAAAATTTAGAAGTCAAAATTAAAATTATTTGATTTTAAGGGAGGAAACTTCTTCCTACAATGCATTCTCTCATGTATTCTATTTTAGGCAATGCTTTTATTTAAAAGTTCTTTGATACATGAAATCTTATTCAGAAGCAGCCAACAGAATGATTAGCAGCCTGGATGTATGATATTGATTAAACTACATACAAATATGGCTTGTCTAAGTGATAGTTATATAACTGATGCAAACAGCATGCATGAAGAACCCTTTTTTGCATAGTTTACAAGGAGGTTACTAGGAGAACTGAGATGACACTGAGAAAACCAATAGGAAATAGTTTCTGTGGGTGGGATGTAAAATGTATCTCAAAGGAAGTCTCGTTACTTGAAAATACAATAGAAATTATATATAGGGAGTAGTTCTGTACTGCAGGTTTTCATCATTTCCCTTATTTTTATCTTGATTATAGTGAAACTCATTCCGCCTTTTCCACCAATTTTGTTGCTGGAGTACAGGTTGCCCACTTGAGTGTCTCTCATTTTAATGCAAAGAGGAAGTAGCTAGAACAAAAAAGAGGATCATCTTTGTTTTGCTGCAGTCTAAGGTGAGGCTTGCAGAAGCTTAGCTTGCTTGTTGTATCTTTTCTGATGAGCTGGGATGTGGAAGGTGCGTGCTTCTTACTGCTGTGGAAGGAAGAGATTTCTACATTTCCCTTCATAAGGGAAAGGTCGGTTCTTCCCTTGAATACAGTGCTATGAATGATGCCTTCACGTATTTACAGCCTTGTGACAGGTTCGTACCATGTCACGACAAGTCAGGAGGCAGACAATACTGGTGGGGTAGTAACCTCATGGGCCAGGCATACTCTCGATACCCAGGTACTCGATCTCAGATGAGGCTAGACCTATTGATACAGCAGGATCCTAACTCTCTTGGATTCCTTTTTGGAGAAATAAGAACTGCTATTTTTCATGAAGGTGGGAGGCAACTACTTTCCCTCTGGATTAAGCTTACCCATTTTTATTTTCACCACTGCAGAACTCCCCGTTACCTTAACAGCAGAAGGATTAAGCAGTGTCAAATGCTGTTCCCATTAAGAATACCTGAACAGCATGTTCTTTGT
>JAUBNY010000119.1:40288-54610 GCA_032275445.1 Crypturellus soui | reverse complement strand
TAATTATTTGCTAAATTACCTGCTATTAGAACTGATTAAACCATAACTCTTCACATTATTTATAATTTTTTCTCCTGTTATTAAGCTGCAATTATCCCAACAGATACGCGGATAGTTTATTCTATGATTACGTAGTGTTGAATATGTGCTTCCACCATGGATAACTGCTGTAAAGCTAAGTGGGTATGCACTGCAAAGGGATACAATGTCATAATATTTCTTTTAAAATATAAAGTTAGATACTATTAAGTCCTACAATTAGGTAGTTATAGGTTATTTCTGCAACTTAGGATATGATACCTGATATTCTGGTGGTTCTTTCTCTAATATTCTGAAAATTGTCAGAAGTGTAGGAGAAGAGCTTCATGCTTTACAGAAGATGAGATGCCTTTCCTCACCCCTGCATTTGTGTGATTCACTTCCTTTCTCTTTTCTAAGAATTAAGATATTCTAACATATTTGTAATAGCAAGGGAAATGACTAGCATGTGTTCAGAAATGTGTATTGTTTAGAATATGTATTGTTTTTATTTTAAAATATTGACTATTCTTTAAAATGATTTTCTTTAGAGCCTAGTATCTTATGATATCTGTGTAACAAATGATTTATACTAAAGTATCCTCAGAATTATGTCTGTAGATGAGCTGATTCAATTCTAAATGTTGTGAGATTTTTCATATTTAAAACGCATCGATTCTCATGCACTGGATCAGTTTTCTTCAGTACTGCTTTGCACACAGGTAAAGATTATGAATCGTTTCACCTGCTTTGTCAAATTATCCCAAAATAGTCATTCCTTAGTTTCAGTGTGATTTCGTGTTTAATAAAGTATCTCAAAAAGTTTGCCAGATTTGGGTACTATATGTATAGTGTAATTTATCTGGTATTTAGACCAATGATTATATCTAGTATTTTGAGAACAAGCGTGGAAGATCTGTTCAGGAAAGGATATGTCCGCAGTTCTTGCCAGAGCTAGATCCTAACAGTTTGGTTGCAATGAATGCAAAATTTAAGTGAGACTGAATTTAAAATCCTCCTTTTGTGAAAAGTCAGGGTTTTTTTGACACTGAAATGATGTGGATTTCGTAGATATTATTGCATGATTGGTTACAAGGTGTTAGACTTCTGCTTTAGACATATATTTAGAACTCTTGATTCTTACTTGTCAAATATGCTTAGAGAATTTTTAATGTAAGAACTACTTTTGTTTAGCTTAAATCCATACCTTGTTCTAAAATAAAGCATCACTTGAATTCCTTATTATGGGCTTAATCCAGTCTGTATCGTTGCTGTGCAAGACTTCTAAAGTTTCTTTTTCTAAGGCATAAGGTATTTTAGCACAACAATAACCTGGGGGTTATTGTTGTAGGAAATCTCTTAGTTGTTTGTTTTTCGTAACACAGTTTATTTAAGATAATTACCAGTTGCATATATGCAACATGCATAAAACATAGACTGTATTTGCTTACTAGTTTTGTTGCATGTTTGTTTTCTACTGACACTTATATAATGGCATTCTTGTTTAGTCCTATGTATAAATTGTTTATTTCTAAAGTGAAAACAGCTAATAATTTGTGCAGGTGTGTCTTATCATTTAAAGATTTTACTACCTAAGGGTTGACTCATTGTAATAAGAGAGAGGGATATATGCTAACTTTGTATGAACAACATAGATTATTTTGTTCTGTGACATTACAATAAATATTGTAATGCATATAGTGAAATAAATGGTTTGTGCCATCTACTGGTCTGGATAAGATCTGCATTTCAGCTTAAAGAGGATTTCAAGCAACTTTTATGGTCGTATACAGTGTGAGAAAGCAGCAAATAAACTCACTGCAAGCAGCTAGCATTTTCTTTTTGCCGTAGTTTGTCTGTATTAAACACTAACTAATGCTTAAACATGTACTAATAAAAAGTACAAACTAGTACATTAAACACTCTCATCCTTGCTCACCAATAGGGTAAGCTCATTTTGCTTATGCTATTCCTTTTAATCTGGTTTTAATAGAGTCCAGAAACATTTCTTCCAGGTAGGTCAGTCATGTTTGCATCTTTTAATAGAACTTAACAAAACTGATGGTATAAACCATGATCTGAATAAGAACAGTTTGTCTAGACATGTTAGATGGAGTCATGCTTTTCTATAATAATTCATAATTATAACATATTATTATCACCTTTACTTACAAAGAGTAATGAAGGAACATTCACACATATGGATTTGCTCTGATGTTTATTTCAGTGTTAAGCCTGGAATAAAAAGGGTGCTTTATATAGAGTGAACTTCAATATAACACTGTGTAGTCTTACGTAAGGCCTTTTATCTGAACTGTCTTTGTATGCTATAGCCTAATAATAGGCTATTGTATTTCCTCTGGTTTTATAAAACCCAGGTGCTAGAGATTCCTTAATCAATTAATAGGTGTTTCAGAGACAGCATTATCACTTCTATATTTAACACAGTCTTGTATACATTCTGATTATAGATACTATCCTACTGGGAGCTTTGTGTGTTTCCTTGTTACTTTTTACTTATTTATCTCTCAAGGACATAAGGAGTGGATACACAAATGCTACAATATCCCTCTGAATATGGCTGTTCTATACAAAAGGAAATCCAGGAACATATTAATGGAAAAAAAAATCTCCTTATGCACTGTAGGAAGACTATATACTTCCATAGCATCTTCAGGAGACCAAGCATTTAGTTACATGACCAAAAGCTTATTTTCAGGTGAAGTGTAGCCTATGGGATAGAGCACTTGTCTAGAAATAAGGAGGCCTAGGGTCTGTTTCTAGAAATCACTTCCCCTCGCATTACTTTCCGCCCCCCCCCCCGTAGGATGGATATTTACCTCCTTTTCAAAGGGCTTTGCGATTGGTTGATGAAAAGCACTGTATAAACAGCTAACGTATTTTTGAGCTCTTTTCAATACATACTTACAGTTGGTTATCCAGTTATATGGGTTGTGAAAAGTTTTCTTGGATATTCAATATCTGCAAGGCCTTTAAGATTTTGTTTAATTTGGAAGTAGCTGGATACACTCATTTTGATATGTGCACACATGCTATAATCACAAATACAAAAACAAGTACATAAAGGTTGATGTGTGATTGTTTTTTTTAAATAACTCTTGAAGTTTAAATATTAACGTAAAGTGATATTGATTTCAGGACAGGATTTAAAGTACAAAAAAAAAAATACATTAAATGCAGTGGAAGAAAGATACTGGGAAAATGCACAGCTTTTCAACTTTATTTTTCTTACATTTGCAGGTAGATGCCCAGATTTTTCTTTGCTGCCTTGTTTATGCCCAGGAAAATAAACTACTGTAAGTGCACAGTTCACGTGAATTTTCAAGAACTAAATATTGTCATGGTATAGCTATTATCCTACAGGCAATCATTCATGTGAGGTATGTGGTTGTCCATCTAACTTGTTTAAAATCATTCTGGTTACAACAGTCTGTTTCTATTTTTGTGTAGAATTTTCAAAATATTTTTTTATGTATGTTTCCCTTCAAGGTTTGCTTGAATTTGCTAGTTTTTGTTTTGTTCTTGTTCTGCTTTTGTCATAAACACTCATTTTAGGAGATTGCTGTTTTAATGATGTATTTCTTCTTTATTTCTTATGAATGATTGTCAGTGGTCTTTCAATAGTACAAACGGATTGGATGAACTCTGGCACATCTTGCTTTTTCATCATCTGAACGGAAAGATGCTCCTATCTCCTACTTCCTTCCTGTACCTTCTTTAATGACTTTTCTTAATATTCCTATGCTTTTTGAAGTATGTAAAAGGCTATGACTAACTTAAATTCACTGCAGTGGGAGGTATTGTAGACAGCTGTTTTGGCTGAATGCAATCAGCGTTGTGTTCTAGAAGATGAGAATACTGCTTTACTTTCAGGATGTCTGAAACTGCCTAATTTTGAAGACAACTTTTGTGTTTGCTGATATACTAAACTGCTTTGTCTGTGGTCTCCTAAAATTCAGGAGAAAACTCTAGATCATCCAAAATGTGCAGGTTTATACAAATAATTCTTGCACATAAAACTGAACAGTGGGTTCAGTACTCTGGAGATCTTCGAAACTTGCCCGGGTGTGACCCTGTTCTACTTGCTCTAGATGTCCCTGCAGGAGCAGGGGGGTTGGACTAGATGATCTCTAGAGGTCCTTTCCAACCTCAACCATTCTGTGATTCTGTGCAACTGCATCACAGTTATTGAAAAATAATGCTTTAAACATATATTTGCATGGTTTTAATGCATTTCCTTTTGAGTGAACCTTATGGTGTGGGCTGTTCATGTGTGAAACACAGTTGTCCTGTATGTGTCCCCAGCATAGCAGATTAAATGGTGGTACTTTTTGTACTAATAGAGAAGATAGAAATTGAAGCAGAATATCATTTAGATCATCTTTCAAGAATTCCAAAAGAGAAACAGTCTGTCTTTCTGTGGACATCTTCCTCTGATCCTTCTTTGAGTGTATCTTCAAAACCTTCATAACTAATTTTTCCTTGGAGTCTGCAGTGAGGCTGGCAAGGAAGGAAGTGGAACCATGCTGCAGCCTGCTGCCAGTGCAGCAGAGGTCCAATGTGGTGCTCGTAAATATCTACAGCACTCGTTTTATGACTTTTTTGTTTGTTTCTTCCTTTTGGTCTTCCCTTCTGCCTTTCAGAGAAAGGATAAGTGGTGCCTTTAGAGAGCCTTCCTTTGTGACAAGTCTAGCAGGTTCTCATCAATTCCTAGAGCAGGTGTCCAAGATCCGATGTAGCCGTAAAAGCATCCGCAGAAGGATTGATGGGGCATCTTTCTGACAAAAGAAGAGAAGCAGCAGCTGCACTTGGGAGCATCAGGCACCAAAGGGGGTCCCAGGCTGCTCCCCTGCCCTCCCGCGGCTTCTGTTGCTGCTCATACGGTTGGGCCCTCCTTCCCTTTCCCTGTTTCAGGGCAATGGGGAGTAGCAGCTGCCAGTTAAAGCCCAGCAAACTTTTTCTGAGTCACAGTCTTTGCTCTGCCCTTAATCTTTATAACCTTCATTGGAGAGTTAGAAGTAGCCAGCACAGGGTCCAGCTCTTTGAGAAAGACTTGGTTTTTGGGAGAAAGAAAGGTAAAGAATGACAGAGTAGAATGAATGAGCGCTTGCTGAAAGGAGACGTCTGGCTGTGTCTGTGCTCCTGGGCTCCGGAGCGAGGCCCTCCGCAGAGCAGCCCGGTTGTGGCCGTGGCTCTGCGGCTCTGCCTCTGTCTGTGGTGGGGCTGGTAGGAGGGCCAGTTGGGCACCCATCCAGGGTCTGCACTGCCCAAAGGCCAGGCTGGGCAACATGTGCGGAGCCACAGGCCCCACACTGGAAAATTGCAGCGGGCCAAGGAGTCTTTCCCTGCAAGAGCTGCCCTGCTCGCTAGGAAACGCGATACTGGCTGAGGAGAGTCAGTCACAGAGAGGACCGTCAATTTTGGCTGCTCTCAAAAGTGGTGTTACAAAAGACCTGCTCCCTTTGAAGAAGGGAAGAGAGTTCAGGCTTTCTCTACCACATATTTGAAAGTTTGCTTTAATCACAGTAGTCTAAACCTGCTATTTATAGTATTAAACCTGTTATTTATAGTATTAGATTCTGCAATTGTTTTACATTTTGCCAGTACTCATATACTCAAAATTATTATTCGGAAACATGGTAATTTGGCAGAAAAGTAATCGCAAGCGCGACTCAGTATGAGAGAAAGATGCATGCTAATAGGAGGGGGCTTCATGCAGAATGGAGTTCAGTCCCTTACAGTGTCCGATGTCAGGGCGTGCGTATGCAGTTGTGCATTGATGCTTGTAGCTATTTGTATTTCACACGAACTGGAAGCCCTCTGGCAAGTGCTCGTGTGAAACTGTCATTCATGCCCGAGAAAGAGCTGTTTGCCTAAGAACCTCGTTTGCTAAACGTAACGTGAAGTTTATTTGTCTTTCTGCTTGCGCTAACTGCTTTTAGCGGGAGCTCTGTCGCTGGGCTTTTTCATTTATTTTTGCAGGGCATTGGAGTACCAGCTATCAGAGATCTGGGTAAAGGGTCAGCACAACAGGCCAGCTATTTAGCATGGGTTTTCTGTAAACAAATCAGTGACTTGTTTGAGCAGCATGAGGTAATAGTTCCCTAGTGTATCCTGAATGAATGGGCTACAGATACAGACCAATTTCATTAACTGGTTTTAAACTTTCAACTGCAAAGGAAGTATGAAAAAAAAACCAACCTAGTGGATTTTGTTTGACAGGTGCGAGTGGAGCCAAGAGGCGTGCAGGCATGTTTTGGATCTGCTCCTTTGGAAAGAATGGCTTTCTCCTTATCCTAACTGGCTTTGCTTATGCTTTGTTAATAACTTAAGGTTGAAGCCCTGTTGCAACAGGTGCTGTCCGGTGGTAAATGCTTAATGGTAGTCATATCAGGAAAGTAAATGCCAATATTTTTCTTGTCATAAAAATCTTAAATTTATTTTAAATTGATTACGTAGGGTGCCTTTATTATGCCCGTGCTGAGAGAATGAAAAATTAAAGGATGCCAAATAACTTAACCAAGGCCATGAGGCAAAAACCTGGGCTTTGGCCTAGTTCCTCAGCTGCAAGACCTTTTGCTTTCCCTCAGGTCTTCCCTTAGTAGGAATTAACGGCACCCACAGCCATGTGGCTCCAGAAAAAACACTGTGTGGGGTGTACAGACCCGCACAGAATAATTCTGGGAAATAATTTCCAATGGAAAAAAGACCCGTTGACTTGTTTTTTTAGATTAATTAATAGTACAAAAACCTTAAATTTATATCTTTTATCATTTGGCCTCTTCAGAAACACTTTTTAAGTGTTTATGAAATGCAACCTTTACTGTAGTCAATTATGTTAGCTTCCTTCTGGCTAACTATGGCTTTCCCACTGATATAAACATTTCCTGGTATATTTGAATACTTGCTGCTGTGCAGCAATTGCCCTTTGTCAAGGTAAAAGAGGGAGAAGGATTGAATGTTTGTCAGCCAGACCACATTGTCATTTCAGGGAAATTTAAAATAATGCGCAAATAAAATGGTCATAAGTAGTTGAAAGTGTTGTATTGCTAACTGGTGACTGAACTCTGATATGAGGATGCAATTCAAGGTAGCAATAGCATGGATTATCACTATATATGTGACTTACAGTACCTGTCAGAACAGGATCACAGCAAATTTGAAAATTAAACCATACAGACAAACTTTGGGAATATGTTCCAGAAATGCCTTGCACAACCCTGCCTGTTTGCCACCTACATGCTAGTATCTCGTGCAACACTGCTTTGTGATGGGCAATGTGCTAACACTGAATCTAGGAAAATTGTTCCAGTTTCTATGGAAATTCATCTTTAGGTAGATATAGGCTAATTTAAATAGGCCCCCAGTTTTCTGCATTAAACGGAGCAGAAGATCACCGAAACAGCAATCCAGCTTCAAACATCTACACTATTTGCTATCTGTGTATCTTGCGAGCTTCTTAGCCTTACACCTTCCTCATGAGCTGCTCCATAAAGTATCGTAGTGATAATGTCCATGGGAAATAGGCTGACCAAGTGGAAAAAGGACTGAAAACCTGAGATCTGCTTTCCACTGCTCTCTCTGACCTTTTGGATGGACACTGTTTTTCCTGAGCTCTGTTCCCATATCTGCAGGGTGGGGATAAAAATAATATGCTGAGCTAAATCGCAGTGTCCCGACTAGATTTGACTTAGGTAAAAACCTAGTTTTCTAGCAATCCTGAAGTTACAAAGATATCTGACACCTCACTGTGAAGTTGTGGTACATGTAGGGAACTGTGCTGAGAAATCTAAAGGGGGAAAAAAAAAAGGAAAGAAATTCAGACATTTAACTATTTGTAGAGTTTCACTGTATAGGGAATCCTTTTTTCTCAAGGCCCATCCAAATTACCTTGTGTGCTGGTATAATTTGATTTTTCTCTAGCTATCAGTTTTCTGAAATACATAGGAAGAAGCTCTCCCCTTGCTATTCTCCTCTTTTGTGGGCCAAAGAGTAAGTTGTTGTTAGCTTAGAAATCCTAATTCTGGCTGCACTTCATAGAAATCACAACAAAATCTACTGTAGTATTGATTGACTATAGAAGGCCATGCAAGACTTGGGCCATATAAGACTCTTAAAGGTTATATTGAAGCACCGTGAAACATGCTACTTAGTCAAATATGTGTTCCTGTTAAGAAACACAGAGGAGGATGGCCTTTCATTGCTCTTTAGGAATGACCTTGGATAAGCTCTGAAAATGTCTGAAGGCAAAAATTCTGTTTCCTTTTTTTTTTTTAAAACAGGGCTAGATACTTTCAAGACAGAGCAAGAAATAAGCAGCATGCAATGAACACCGCCTCTCCAGTGCTGAACAGACACTCAGTGTGCTGCCAGGGATGATTTATGTGCCCTCCGTGGGGACTGTGTTTCAATGGGTTTCAGTTGCCAATATTAGCCCTGGCTGCTCTCAGGGTAACTTGGATACTATCTGTGTACACGGGTTTATTTAGTGCGAGCCTGGCAGGGTGGGTAATGACACGCAGGGGCTGTTTGTTTGTTTAGCTTTCCTTGAGCTTCCAGAAGGTCATCGCTAGCACTGGCTTTGCTTGTTGCAGTTCACGTCACAGTGCTACATTTTTTGGCTAGGTATTTTACTTAAAATCCATTGCTGGCCATTAAATAGCCACAAATGAGAAGAAGCAAATGCTCGCAGTGACTAGGAGACTTTATGACCTACTTGGACAAGGCAGAAGGGATCTGTCCTTACTTAGCATTGCAGGCTAAGAACTATTTAGTTTTTCTCCACAGTCAGCCAGTTCTCTGTTAAAAATCTGGCTTAGGATAGCAGATTTGTCCCAAAGTAAAAATCTTAATGCATTTGAGGAGAGGATTTCAGCCTTAAGGGGGAGGAAGGGGAAAGAGAGAGAGGAAAAAAATCTACTGTCTTAGGAGTTGGTACCTTTGGTATTCATTTATGAGTTCAAATGGGAATATCTTAGGTCCAGCCATTAAAAAGGGAGTTAGTATATGTGTCCTGGGAGCTAGGAACTTAGCAGACCAGTGGATGCAGTGCTAGTGTTATCATCCAGAGGCATTCCTATGCTCTCACATTCCAGATTTAGCCTCTCCTATCATCATACCTCATTAGTTCTCTGGGGATTTCATCATACCGATGCAAAAAGTTGATTCACAGTGTTTGCACTTCCCTTAGAAATACAAAATATTAATACAGCATATTAATATATGATATTTCAATGTGATATACTGTCCTCTGAGCCTAGTGGGTTGTGGTGTCTCCCGTGAGGTTCCAGCTCAGCCGTATGAAGACTACAGGGCAATGAAAAGAGAACAACAACATGAGGCACTTCTATCCTATAATGATGAACAAAACCTATATAGAACAATTAGCATCTAAAAGTAGCTGGGTTAACTCCATGCAGTGCTGTACTTGGTCTGTGAAGCACCAGAGCCTGGATCTCATTTGGGTTTGTGTCTCCCTGGTAAGCGTGGTGCCAGGCAAAGCTTTTGCTTTTGATTGTTCCATTTGGTACCTACACATTCAGGGAGTTGGATTGGTAACTATTGAATCTAGCAAACTCTAAAATGTTTAATTTGAAATAATGGAACACAGGATTAATCGTTGAATATTTGTATTTTTTTTTGTTGAAGAGATACTGTAGGATATTGCTCCAAGTTTTGAAGAAATTTAAGCAGGTACCTGTAGGGCTCTACTGCCCTGTCTTTTCAAATGGGGTGGCTATTCAGGTGTTTTCTGGGCAGGAATAATGTAACATCATTTGAGAAAACAGTTTAAAAAATCAGAGGGCCTGGTCCTTGCCTTTTAAGAAGGAGCTACCTGACCCACCGGCTCTTCTCTTGAGCTGGCTATAGCAAAAGTACAAATTAACACAGTAAAATATTAACTTGGCCTCATTTTGTGGGTGAAACGCTAAAGAAGGCCCTACTCTCACTTCTTCATGTCTATGTCTTTGCCTGGAACGATTCTGAACCTGACACTAGTGATGTATGTGTTTCGAAGGTAGTAGATTAATGGCACAAATAATGAATTGCAGCATTTTTCTGCCCTATTGAAAATATATCCCTTCAATTTCAATAGAAAACATCTATCACACTGGGGAATACAACTGTAGAAGGGCCGTTCGTGTGTGGTCAGATCCAAGTAAAATTAAATCCGAAGTGGCAATAGCCCAGGATGAAACTTGATGCTAATCATACATAAATAGCTGAGGGACTGTCATATGACAGGCTATAATCAATAAAACACGTCTGTTGTGACTACTCTGCATGCCAGGTTCCTTAGTGGGCAGCAGAGCTGGCACCGTTGTAAACCTGGCTGCCTCTTGGTTCGGCTCATGATTGAAGTGTTGTTACTTGGGATTTGTCCTCATGCAGAATTCATTTCTAGGCCTTTCCACCAAAACGGAGAACTGGACTGAGCAAATGAATAAAGCAGTATGCGAAGTAGATGCCATGTGCTGTATCTGTAGTTTTGCTAGGATAATCTCTGTGCAGAAGTGCATTTTTTGAACAAATTTGTGTTTTTCTTAAGAAATTTAAGATCCTTTGTTTAGCCCAATTGATCATCATTAGAACACTCTGAAAAACTGAATTACCAATCTTGGTAAATATTATTTAGGCCTGTTTCTTTTGCATAATGTTGCATACCCAGAATCATTCCAAGGGACAAATGTATTTATATATGTGTGTGTGTGTATATATATATATATTTTTTTTTTGGGGCGGACCTGTTAGGTTCTTTATGAATACATCACAAATATCTTAGGAGTTTAGTGATATTTTTGTGTATTCTAATTTCTAACTACTTTAGCTCTAATAATATAATTGTATCTAGCACTGAAAACATAGAGATTTTGTATTAAAAATATGTACTGAAGTATCAAGGTTGGTCTGAAAAAGATGTGTTTGTGTAAGCTCAGGGGTAAATAGCAGAACAAGGGTTAAAAGGAAAGCCATATGTTAACTGATGCAGAGCACCAGATATGTGATATCATTTAGATAAAGAGAAGGAGCTAAACTAATGTTAAGGTGTCAAGAAAATGGAGAACAGAATTGCAGCTATAAAAAAAAAAATCTTGTTAGGGAAAACAGTACTGAGAATTCAAGAATTTTGCTGAAAACTTGCAATAGGGGAGACAAATAATGAGGCAAGGTCTACTGCATTGGTCATGGGTGAGTTGGTGCTCAGGGACATGAGTGAGACTGAGTGGGACAAAATAACTCAAGGTGCAACTAGGTTTGCATCCATTGCAGGGAGTGGGGAAAAACTTCATAAACTTATACAGGAAAGTCTTGCGGATACTATGGGAGATAGTGCCATGTTCT
Organism: Crypturellus soui; assembly: GCA_032275445.1. NCBI lineage: Eukaryota > Metazoa > Chordata > Aves > Tinamiformes > Tinamidae > Crypturellus > Crypturellus soui. The sequence goes on along the minus strand of JAUBNY010000119.1, from coordinate 43,228 downwards.
GTTAGAATATGATGTGTTTTTATCCTTTTCTTTTCTGTTCTCTATTTCACCCTGTTTTGTGTGCCAGGTGAGGCTTATTTGAAATAGCATGGATTAAGGTCCTTGAAACCTCCAGCAGCTGCAGGAGCCTCTTAGCCCCTCTCGGGAGTGCAAATAAGCTTGGAAGGGCACTTTGGTTTGGTTTAGGCAAGAATCTGTTTAGAAGTGGAGGAGTCTTCTGGGCTTATCCAGCTGAACATCTAGTTTTTAAAGGTAGGATATACTTTTTTTTTTTTTTTTTTCCCTTTTAGGTCATGCTTTAATCTTTCTTCTGGTGTTATGAGGAATACCTCAAAGTACTATCACCATATCAAGATTCATTCATGACTTCTTTTTCTACCAAAGAAATCTTGAGTTGCCTTTTCTCCCTTCCCTTCCCCTCGTAGTCCATTTTACTTTCTGACTTTCTCACATTACTGTCCTGCTATTCTCTTGCTTGTGGTATTTATGTTGTTCTCAGCTGTAAATGCATTTCTTCTGGACCTTGAATAGCCTGGGAATTGCATTACATTTCAAGGTGACTTTTCCCGTAGGTACAGCTGTGATTTTTTTTTTTCCTGCTACTAAGCATTGAAATCCAAACTTTTCCCACTATTGTCATTTCATGCATTTTTTCCCCTTAAATAAGGAAAAGGATATCCTTGAACCAAATGGTTATTTTTTTACCGAAAATCACTTGACAGTTGCTGATGAAGTCACTGTTGTGATACCCCTGTTTTATCCAAATAGATAAGGGAACCATGAGCATTTTCCTGTGAAAATGTTAATGCTTGGCCTTAGAAAACTTGCTTCTGGAATTGTGATGGATCTCAGTTTGATCCTGGAATCCAATCCTCCCCCTGAAAGGGGAAGACAGATTAGACACTATAATTTACCTTTAAATCTTTCCCATTGTGTATGATGATCACTGTAGAGCCCAAGTGGTACTTTATATTTTATAATTACCTATATAGGAGATTTGTGACAGGTTCATGCCTCATGATATTTTGATTCATATTTCTGTGCAGTATCAGTAAGAATTAATACAGCTTGGTGTGGTTATGTGGACAACATTGATTATCTTTCAACTTTATGAATACTTCTTTAGTTAGCAAGAGGCCTTTTTCTAAAGATTCAGAGGTTGTATTTCATTTGGGTAAGGATATAACATTTTTAAATCCATTTTCAAAATACAATAAGAATGAATTTCTTGGTAAATTTTCCATCTTCTTTAACAACTGTCACAAGTTATGAAAGAATTATAACAAATGTGCAGGACCTTAAGTCCCCTGCAGATCAGGGTCTCAAATCATTGCATAAAATATCTTTATTGGTGAGGAAAAGTTAGTGTCTGAATTTCCACCCCCCACCCTCCTCTGGGAAAGACTGTTTTCAAATGCAGGTTTCAAGTAACATATCTAGGTTGGCCTAAATCAGGGATTATTTTTGTACCTTAGATATGTGACAGCCAAATTTTGGCTTGGGCCACCCTCTCACAAAAATAAGCAACATTTGGAGTAAGGGAGAGTTCAAAATAACCGTAGCCTAATTCACTAATTCAGAAAGATACAGGGGAGGACAGGACAGTGCTTTTTTTTTTTTTATGATGTCAATGAGATCTTACTTCTCCTTTATGTGATGTTACATTGTTTAATTAACCTATTTTGCGTCTTTTAATTTCTTTTACCTGGACAACACAGAACAATGAAGAATAATCTAGTGGAGTTGTTGGAAATGGGGAGCCTGATTCATGGTGACTAAACCTGAGAATAATTAGCATCTTCACCTAGAAAATTAGTCATGACGGAGTTGCCCCATCTTATTTCAGCATCTCTAAGAGATGAGACCTTCTCTGCTAGGCTGGTCTGATATGGCAGTGGTGCTACTCTGTGGAGCAGGGAAGGATTCCACAGGATTCAGACAAACTCTCTATGTTTGTTGCCTTGGCCAGCGATGGGGCCTGCATATCTCACATGGTTTTTATGTGTCTTGGGAGTTCTTCAAGGCCGGAATACTGTGGTATGTGAGTATTATTGAAAAGAATAGAAGTATTACTTGCTTTTTAGCATGAGACAAATTTTCATCAAATTGCTTTGGAAAGTGCTGACCAATTTGAAATATAATTGTGTTCAACAGAGAGTCTGAAAACCATCATTGTAGGTAAATCCTACAAACGACAACATTCTAAATTCACCCTTCAGAGGCAACGTCTGGGAGACTTTTGTCTAACGCAGGAAGAAGAAATATAATTTTCAGCATTTTTCTACTAGATGCTAGAGGCCAGAATACTGTGGTAAGATTCCCTGGTATTTTATTTTTCCTGAGTAGTGGGTGTGATCTAGTTGCTTTCACTGTGCAGAAAAGAGATTAATGCTGACCATGTGTTATGTTTGGGAAGTTCCGGGGGGATCTGGATTCCTGAGAATCTCCTGACTTCTTTCTTGGGTTCACTAATACAAAAAGATCAAAGAAGGTTGTTTCTTACAGCAGTAATGAGGAATATTGGCATTATACTGCTCAGTAGGAGCTGCAACTCTGCATATAATGTGTGGAGCAGTTACATGAATGCTCTTGGAGTTTGTAAGATACATGGCCTTGTTTTTACCTGTTGCAGTGTGCTGTCTTTGACGACATCCTTTCTTTAATGCAAAGTAGTTCTCTGTCCTTTCCCTTCTGCTGCCCATAAAACTGGGATCTGAGAACACATGGTTTCAGTGGGCAACTTCAAAATAGATTAGCAAGTTGCCTATTTCTTGCACCAAAATAATGTGGTAACTTTGTAGGTGAAGGATTTGTTTTTGAGGCTGATATTGCAATTGTGATTCCATATATTTCTTATAGGGCGGATGTGCCTTCTATAATGAGACACTTAAATCTTGTTCCACGAAGTTACACTTTATAAGCCAAGGGCTTTGCAGACCA
>JAUBNY010000119.1:13513-36364 GCA_032275445.1 Crypturellus soui | reverse complement strand
CAGACAGACATCCTGCCATCTGTAATAATTTAAAGGATTTGGACTTTAAGGCTTCATTGTGTTAGTATGGTATGGTAAAGCCTCTGCCTGTGCAAAGCTGTCATCTTCAGTGGCCTGGATGAGTTCAAATACATTTGCATGAATAAAAGATTTAAGATAACAGCTGCTCTCAAGTTGGGTGGTGTCACATTGAGCAGTACTTTGAATCTGTAAATCTGATTTCTGATTAGAAGGTTTTTTTCTATGGAAAATTGCACTGAGACAGTGAGATAGCAGCAAATTCCACTGTAGTTCCTGTGGAAATTTCAGAAGTTCCCTACGTGATTCAGAAGTACAAATACTACTGAAAGTCACTTCTGAGTTTTCAGAAGTCTTTTATGAAATGTTCATATTCCAAGAAAACTGGAAGAGCTTCACTAAGGAACTGCTAGCTTTTATTACGGAGAAAACATTCCTTACATGAATCAACACTGAGAAGAAGAAAGCAATCTTCAAGGTAGCTGTGAACAGTCCATTTTCATCATTTACATTGCAGTGTAAACCCTTACCACATTGACACCATGCGAATTAAACTTTGGCAGCTAATCTGCTGAAGACTGTTTTAGGTGAAACACCAGTGGTTTGTAAGAATTGTGAGCATCAAATAAAATAATTTTATCTTAATTTGATCCTGGTGGCTTTTCTGTAGTATACTACTCTCCACGATTGTTGCTGGGATCAGGACTTCTAGGAGAAATCGGCATCTATTTATAAGGTATGTTATATTTTCTTTCTATATAAAAATCTTGTCTCAAATATTCTGCTTCGGATCTTTACTGAATTTGGATTTTAATTGGAAAAATATAGTGGAGAAATAGTTTTTAATATACTTTAAAAAAGAATAACCTGCTTGCTTTTTGGAACTTCAGATTTCAGCAAAACTGAAATACTGTTTTGCTGTTAGCTGAAGAGCTTTGCAAGAAGACTGTGGCTTGGGATATCTTCCAAACTAATACTTAACTTTCACAATCTTTGCTTACATCAAAATTGGCAATTTCACCTCATTAAAGCCTCCTGGAAAAAATATATTCTGTATAACTACTTGGAAAAAGTCTCATTAGACCTGTGCAAAAGAGAAGGAAGATCGTAGTTGTACATATCCTCGAAGAAAGTACTCTTTCAGAACTGTGTCTCAGCTTAAAGGAAAGATTGAATTTCAGACTTAAACATGTAGAGATTAGACTTTCTAACATTTTGTTTGCATATATCTTTTCAGGGTGGTGATATTCAGTAATAGCACTGATTATGTTAATGGACTCTTGGAGATAATTTGATAGTAAGGTTAAACTCATCAACTTTAGTTTTGCATGACATTGCTTACAACTGCAACTATCTGGAATTTTCTTTTGCAGGAATTGGTGCAAGCTACTGCTTTATGTCCATGTGTGGCTATCTGTGCAACTGGATCTGTGAGCTTTGGTTTCAGGCTGTGATTTGAAAGAATCACCACTTTCTACACACCTAAGGAAAAACTAGGTGCTTCCAGCTTCTTCATAAGCCAAGGATGGTGAGGAGCATTTGAAAAAAAAGAGGGAGAAAAATTATTTGTCCCATGCGCTAAAATGGCACACAACCATCACTTAGAACTGATTCTAGCTTCTTGTACCTCACTTGGAATGTTTACTTTGATTCAACAGCCTCTAAAGTGTCTCAGTAAAACTTTTCTCCTTCTATGCTAATTTATTTATATAGTTTTAAAACATTAAGAAAATCTTAAACTGGAGGATATCAATGCAGTGACATTCTAGGAGTGTTAAAGTAAGTTAATAGCTTTGGCAGTGCAGTATAAGTTAAAGTAATAGCTTTTGGCAGTGCAGTGGCATTAGTAGCAGATGCTAATATAAACTTCTTACCTATTTTATAGGAACATTTTACAAAAAGTCCTGTCTGATGGGAAGCATGTTAATTATGTTACACTAACACTAAAGTTTGTTTGTTTTGAAGGAAAAAACAGCTGTAACTCACTGTTTCTGTGCATCAGAGGAAGCTCTTGTCACAGTTGACTATAGATGTGGTCATGTAGTCTAGGAAAACAAGGGAGCAGAAAGAAATGTCCAGTTAATCCACTGTAGAAAAAAAGTGCCAGACATGAGTGTTCTGTCCAGCTGAGGAACTGAATATGAAACTTCAGGATTTGCCAATGTGTCTTAAATATTTAAATAAAAAGGTCATATCGAAGTGGCTTATGAACAACATCAGCTTTACCGGCTTTTGCATTCAGCCAGTCAGAGAACAGGCACCTGCTGGAAGAGAGTAATTGGTGCAGTTTCAAGCCCCATGAATGGAGGAGCCATCAAAATGCTTTCTCGTTGCTAAGTGTGAGTTCTGATAATACCGAGATCTTAATTATTGTTATTATTACAAAACGCAGCCATCTACCACAGACTAAACAAAAATCCCACAAGACAATAGCCCTGGCCCATGAGCACAGTATCTTTAATTGCTCTGCCTTATTGGAACTGGCACAGGGGAGATGTGATTGTTTATTCAAATAGGAAGATTTAATTTTCTTTTACGACTTTCCCGTTTACGTTCATCATGTTATATTTTAGCTACAGCTTTTTTGGTAGTGGTGGTGGTGGTGTTCTGCCATATTTTAGAGTTATCTAGTTATTATTTAAATATTTATTTTACAAAACCAGACTTTTTTCCTCTTCTGTGTCTCATTGGCAAGAGTTATAAGGGCATGGTTCTGAAGTGGTGCCGCAGTGTGCAAGACCAAGTGTGCAGATCATGAAACTTAGCAGAGTGGTAGAAAAGGTTTTTGGCTTATAATACGAAGAGCTAGTTCTGCAATGACACCTGTAAGGCAGATGTATGCACTTGCACAGGAAATCATGCTGGTGATGTTCTTCAGGACAGAAGCTCAAAGTATCCAAGAGTTATACACAACTGGAAGGGGCACTAGACACTTTCTTACAGTGAGGCTCTTGCAGTCATTAAGAGTTACACAATTACCCTGCTTCTTCCACTTGCATTGGCCAAAAGTGTTTTGCACAGTCACTGGTGTCCTTAACTCTGCATGTTTCGTGCCGTGTTTGAAGGCAAGAGAGCAAAACAAATGCAGCCTTTGTGTGTTGAAGGATGTGACTGAAGAAGAATCAGTGGCGGGAGCAGAAAGGCTACTGGCCTTTAATGCAGAAGCACAGGAAGGATGAGTACTAAGCAAGAGTACCAAGGGGCTGCTGGAGTGGAGTGACTTAATGCTGGCATGGATGGGCTTGTGAGTACAAATACCTGGCTGCATCACATATTTTAAAGCAGGTTTCAAAATTGCTTTCCATTATGTACTCTGAAATGCCTTTCTGCGTTGCTACCATAAAATTATATTTATGGTAAGTGCTGAGAAGTTTATTACTAATTCTCTTCCTCATCTTTGGAATTACTTGGCTTTTACCCTTCTCAATATAAGAACTCTATGTAATAGCTTCTTTACTCATCTTTTAAAAAAAAAAGTGCCAAAAAAGGACTATATTTTAAAGAGACTGTGTACAGAGTAAGCAGAGATTGAGGAGAATATGTCTGGTAGCAATATAGCTTGAATTGGACGAGTGTCCATCTGTGTTAAAAAAAAACAGTTGGGAGGAGCTGCCTTGAAAGGGTTTTGGTGCGGTGCTGCCTATTAGGCTCTACTCGGGCACGCCGATTTGAATTTGATGGAAATTTCCAGCAATGTTAGGGTGTCCTGATTTCTGTCTGCTTGCTGTAGTCACCCTACTTTCATCTGTTTCACTTATAATATTCTCAAGTCTTTTGCATTAAACCTGCTGACAAACATGCATACCAGTTGCTGCCTTTTTCTTTTTTTTCCTTTTTTTGATCTAAAAAGCACAGACACTCTAGGAATACGTGTGATATAAGAGTCTGTCTGCCTCAACAAGAATGGCCAGCTCTTACATGTTAGCTTCCCATCCAGAATTCTGTGTGCTCTTCCCCTTTGCTAGCATCTGTGGTTCATGCACTAGGTATAGTGATGAGTGAGGCATATTTGTTTGATAAACCATGATGTTACTTATTTCAGAAACACGGGAGGTGATGTGGGATTGCAGGCCTTGAAATGTCAATCTTTGGGGCATTTATTTTTCTTATAAAGTATAACTGTCTACTCAGTCTCTCTGTCTTTTTTTTTTTCCCTCTATTTTTTTTAACTTGGCAAGGATAATGCAAATATTGATACTCCTCATAGCTTGCAAAATATGTTTTCTTGTCACAGGCAGATGTTGCAGCAGAATAGGGTAACAAGTGTAATTTTGGCTGTTGTGGCTTTGTGCAGGCATAGGGATTTCCCCCTTTAATGCCAGACTCTGGGAGCGGGCGAATTCTTTTTGCCCTCCTTGGCAGAACTTATTGCAGGGGAGGAGTTACCACAAGGATTTGAAATGTGCCAGTGGTGTCTGGGGGAAGCCCTTTTCCTACAAGTCCTCAAGGACTGAGACTTCTGTGGGGTGGATCCAAAGTGCCCCAAGTACTTGGGGTCCTTTCCGCTGACTTCCCCATGTTTTGCGCTGGGCCTCTATGGAGCTGGATTTGGGGAATTTGTCAGCCGCACTGTTCTCCCTTCTGAACAGCAGTAACAGTTTGCCAGCATGCCCTTTGGGTTTTGTTTGCTTTGTTTGATTTCCTTTGTCCCAACCTCTTTTGTCAGGGGCTGCTTGATGGCAGCATCATTTATCCTAGTTTAATGTGAGGTATTAAATCTTTTGTGCAAATCTGTTCTCTTTTGGTAGGACCAACATTTTTATAAGAAGGCAACAAAGTAAAGACTGTTACATATGTTGTTGTCCATCCTGCTGTTTTAACTGCACACCATCTGCTGATAAGCTGAATCCCTTTTGGAGGGGCATCATTCTCCTGTTGTCATCTGAAGCACTTCTGAAAAGCAGCTTTTTGTTTTAAAGTGGTGAGTCATATTTGGATACTCTGTATAAGAATTTTAAATAGTTGAAATAACACCTGTTTTGGGAAATGCTTTATACTGCTAGTTGCTGTTTTGAATGATTCTAAGCTCTGTAGGTCTTTTTGAATAGAGAACAGATTAGTAATTTGGAAATCCAACAATAAGAATTCTAACTTGCTTTTTGACCATGGTCAGGTCTTTTGCATCTAAAAATTCAGAGGGACCCCCTCATTCTGAATACCTACATTTAGGTAGCTCATCTTATTTGCATATTTGCTAATTTTGTGTAAGTGTCTGGAACAAGTAACAATGTAAAAGTTGGTTGCTTTAAAAAAAAAGGGCAAAAAAAACAAAACAAAACAAAAAACAAGCTGCTTCTGAAGATACTGGATACTGAAGATACTGAACTGTGTGGATATAATGGAATAGTATAAGCATTGGAATGTAAAGCTTCATCAACTACCTTGAGTGGTAGGTGCTGAGGAAGTATTTTTCCTTTATTGCTATTTTTAAATACAAACCACACGTGTCTGTGTGTAGCAAGGTAAATAACTTAAAACTTCCACTAGGTGTGTTTGAAGGGAGAAAATACCCCTTAAGCCAATGGCTACTGTCTGCACACCGGCATTTAATAGGTTATTTAATAATGTGCATATTCATATTCTAAATTTGTATTTCCTTTTAAATAGATCAGTAATAACAATTGTGTTTTTTTTTTTTTTTCAAAAAAAAAAAAATGGACTCAAGTTCTTGGGCCAGTTCTGTTTGATGGCTCCCGTAATGAACTGAGGAGAAAAACTGGCTGGCAAGATGAAGAAAAGTTTGAGCACAAAGTTCATGGCCTGCATCATGGACAACTTAAGGCTCTTGCTGATCGGAAGTGTTTGTTTTCGGTAGAAAGGCACAAAACCCCACAGATCTCCTGTGTCTAAATTCCTCAGGCTCAATGGGGAAATCTGAGAGGGCACAGATCCGGTTAAACTGGAGGGCCTGGGAGTAAGATGGGATTTACCATATCACAAGTCGGGTCAACAGAGTCAAATAAGGAAATGTGAGAGAGAGAGAGAGAGAGAAATGTCTGATACTTTAGGCACGCTGGCTGCTAACACTAAGCAGAGCAATTCAGCAGAAGTATTTAGGAATTAGCTGTGCTGGCTTTGAGACCAGGTACTTGGCCCTGGAAATGTGAATGACTGTGCTCACATTTCCTGAGCTGAAGCAGAACAGTTCTGGAGGGAAAATGAACTTCTGTCTCTGCTGTCAGTGGGAGTTTCACTACTGACTATAAGGTAGCTAAGATTTAATTATACAACCTCTAGTTCCAAATTTCTGGGCTAATTATTGCTTGCATTTATTCTTGCCTGGCTTTTTGAAGTCTGCAGGAGGAGGCTTTGACGTCTGTCCTTTTTTTTCAGCATTAGTAAACACAGACATCTTAAAATATCTTAAAATCCGGATAGTTCAACAAGAATTTTTAAGGGTAATGAATTGGAAAATCACTGAGCTTACACTGTTCTGTCATTAAGGAAGATGAATCTATAGTTTGAGACTATTTTGGTTTATTATATTTGGCTTGAAAGATGACACTAAGAATTTCCTAGTTTGGGATGGGGGGAAGATGTAGAAAAAAATACTGTGTTCTAGAAAACTGGAAACAATTTGTTTGTAAGCAATTATTTAATACCTGACACTGTCTCATTTCCAATACTGGCTTCTAAATTGATAGATAGCAGCATGATCATACCTGACGGTAAAAGAAATGGAACTGAGTTTAGAACAGACTAGGTGTTTTATTATGATGTACTAGATTGAGATGGCTGTTCGTAAAATATTGAAGCAGAAGGATTTTGAGTTTTTTTTTATAAATTTATTTATAAAAATCTAACAGGGGTTGTAATCAAAAGATGTGTGAATATATATTATCTGTACTGTTGATGCTGGGTTAACTTTTTTTTTGGTAGTCTTTTATAGTGTTTACATTTTGAAATCCTGTTCTGTTATCTGAGAATGACATCTGTAGTAGCACTAATTTATGGTACAAATATTTCACACTTCAGTGGGAAATTTTCCCATTTCCAAGTTTCTGTTTCCAAGTCAGGAGCTCTTATTACTTCATAGTAGCCTTTGGAATGGCGTAAGGATTCTTACAGCACATCCAAAGCAGGCTGAGCTCACCGAGTAGGTGGTCTCTGAAGTGCAGATTGAAACAGGACAAAAGAAAGATGCCCACAGGAGGATGGCCAAGGTGTCATTTTCTCACATTTCTGCCTTTGAAGCTACTCGGTCATTGCATGGAGGCTGCTCTGAGGTGTGAGCTCTTCTACATGGTAAGATCAGATTTCACATTATGGCTCTACCACTTGGATGAATAACTGCCCTGAGGGGCTCGTCCCCTTCTTTGTAGCAGCTCAGGCAGGACAAGGGCCAAGTGAGTGAACTCACTGGCAGAAGAGTCTGTTTTATTTCTTGTAGGACTCGTTTCCAACAGTTTAGTTCACTGAACTGGTTCCTTTGAGGGGCATGGGCTGAGCTGTGCCACTAGCACAAGGGAAGTTAAAGGAAGATCTGAAGGACTAGATAATATCCTGTGCAGCAAGGACAGAATGGTCCTCTCTGAGGAGGACGAGTGCCATGGGGTATTACTAGTCAAGTAAGCATCAGATGAAAGTGGAGAGATCTGCAGAACTTGCATCCCCAACACGTGGATGGCGCTTAAGTGTAAAATTTGTCCCTGTCTTTACAATAAGGAGGTGGATGTATCCCTGTTTTGTGTCAATAGTTTGTGTTTGAGTGGTAGGAATGTGTTTTCCTTCTCTTTTACCATTGAAGAGAAAAATCCAAGCGATGCATAAAACTCCCTAGAAAGCACATAATTCTTTGGACTGACTTGGTTTGGATTTGAAATAGGTTCCGTGGGATTCACCAACTAACTAGATGAGGTGCTGAAATTGATAATAGGAAAAATTGTGTAGAAAAAGATGAAAGCTGATCTTCAAATGAAACCCTCTCTCAAGTGAGAAATCCCTTTGTGTCCTGCCACACTATTCAATGTTAGGCAAGGGCAAAAAAAAGCAAGCACTCAATAGCATATATTTCATCCAAAAAGTTTATTCCATGAGATTTCAGAAACCAGGAGCTGATTTTTGGAACCGTCTTGTGATCAGAGCTCTGTCTGCACTTAAACTGAGTTGGAATCAGACTTGCAGAATTTCAGTATGTCACAAATGAAGCTGAGTTATGTTTTCTCTGAAATTACTTCCAGTTATCCAGATTCAGCTGTCTTTAATTCTCCAGCAGTGGTGGGGAATTCTGTTGAGGGTAAGAACTGGGTAAAATTGCAATCTGGGAAGAGCAGTCAGCAGTCTGGGAGCAATGTGACATTTTCCTGTCCCTTTTCAGAAAGCTTCATCTTGTCTGGTATAATTTGGCCTTTTAAAACTCTGAAGGAGGAACATTATCCAGTACTCTGAGGTGAAAGGCACCTGGGTAGCCATATCCTTTTTTAAAAAAAATAATAAAAGGGATGAATTCTCAGAATTTGAATGCCAGTGCAAAATGGTGATAGCAGTTTCCTTCTGATGGAGCTGTTCTTCGTCCCTGCTATACTGCCATACCAGTAAGAGAGTTAGTGGCACTGCTGCTAGCTGGCTCTGGCTCCCTTCAGGCCGTGAGTAAAACAGTCGCTTTCACAGATCTCGCAGCCAAGGCCCAGCATTTGCCTCAGCCAAATATTTAAGCTCCTGACTCCTGGATCAGGGAGAAGTTATGAGCCTGAGTGCTCAGCTGAGTCTGCGCCAAGTTCTCCGGGATGCAAATCTGGGTTGTTTGTCAAACTGGAACCTGGTGCCTTTCGGAGTGAAACTGCTGGCTGGCTTGTGGGGATGGCAGAACATCGCTTCGAAATTACACCTCAGTTTACAAGCTCAGCCAGACTTGTTTACAGTAGGCTATTTACTGCAGTTCTCCAAAGCTGTACAATAGAGCTACTCTGAAAAATCCCTCAAAGCCCTTTTGAAGTGAGGTTTTTCTTTGTCATACCAGCAGAAAATGCTGTGCAAGAGAATACTTGCACCTGCTCTATCTCCCAGAATTACTGTGAACTCAGCAATGGATTTTGTGTTCCTATTTTTAAAAGCCATCTTGCTAAATAGATGTGAGAATGTTCCCATTGGAAGCGTAAGTGCGTAGTAGTGCCACAGCAGGGAAGTACTGTGAGCTTGGCATGCCTTATATCAGCTGAGAGGGAAAGGAGGGAGATAAGAGAATATATTCTGGTTTTGTGTGGTTTTATTTGCAGAATTCTGACTTGCAAATCTGGCAATGCCACAGTATGGAGAGAAACTCTCTTTTTAATTCTCCTTCATGTGGTACAGATCACCTGAGGGGTAGCTGGAATTTCTTCTTAAAGACCATTATATCTTGCCCTTAATATAAAATAGTTGGCTTGCAAGCATTTGAAATAATTGTCTTTACAAAAATAGAAAGCAAAGCATGGATATCGTAACCTGCATTCTGATTGTCAGCTTTGGGGTCACTTTATGGAAGCTGGCAGTCTTGCATGGCGAAAGAGCCAAGTGTTTTGTTATAGCTATGGGGCAGGCAGTGAAAAGACGCTTGCAGAGTTCCTGTTGGGATATAGCACGATTAGACCAAGTTTACAGACTTTTAGGCCAGACCCTACCCTTTCTCTGGGAAGTCTGTTTGGAAGTTGGCTGTAAGTTGTTTGGCTGTGGCAACAGTCCTGGAGATGGACTGTTCAGTCCACGGTCGGATTTTGTGCCGGCTGCGTCGGAAGGTGCTGCTCCGCTTAAGGAAATGACCCCTGCGACCCCAGTAACTGCTGTGCATTGACTGAATGGCTCAAAGCAAAATGTGAGAGACATCTGAGCACAGAACGAGTCTGTTTGGGCAACGAAGGCAAAAAGAGTTAAAACTTCTAGTGCTTTCAATTTTCAATATCTTTTTTTTTTTTTTTTTTTTGTTTAAATCCATCTTGAATGGAAATAGACTGTAGGACTCGTTTATGCTCCAACTTGTCTGGTTTAATTAATCTGATGGTTTAAATGAGGGTTAATACTTGAGTGGATATGCACATCAATTTTTCACCTCTGTGTGTTAAGTTTAACCTGCCCCTGCAAACTACAGAGCAGATTTAATGTCACTAAAGAATTTTGCCACGTATAATTGCTTAAAGAATCCAAATTACCAAGGCAAACAACCAGCCTTTCAAGTTCTCTTACTTCTGTATGGGAGCAAAGGCTACATTTTGTGAATATGTTTTGTGCTGGCAGTTCACTTGGGATTATGCATGGCTAGTGATTCTATCTGAACTTGATTAAGTGGGAGGAGGGCTTATTCTCTGCCTTGATCTTTCAGTCTTAATTCACAGCTGAATTTTGCAAACCAGGCAAAAATATGAGACTGAAATTCCTGGGAGAAGGAATTGCTCGCTTATGCTTATTTCACTTGTCGTTTAGGTGCAAATAAAGAAACTGAGAGTATGTGGCACTGATTTTTCCTCCAGCATGAGACTGGCTGCAACATTACAGATATTAGCTGCTGCTTGGTAAGAAGTTGAACATTATATCAGAACAGGATACATGCATGCATATACACATTTCTCAATGCATATTTTTTAAGGAAAGACCAGCTATGTAAAGTGAAGTGGCTTTGAAGAGAGAAATACAATAGTGTGTTATGCAAAATTCAGAAAGTTCTTGTATAAATAGGTTGCAAATTTTTTCCTTACTTGCAAAAACTCCTCTAAAAGAATATTAATTTGGAAATATAGAGTGTAGTATTCAGAGAGATATAGCCCTGTAAGAATATATGTTTAGATAGAGCAAGAAATTTCTGATTGCAATGAATATTATTGCTAAGTTAGGAACAAATAAAAATAACATGGAAAAAGTATCTAATGGGCCAGGAGCCAGTCATCAGCATGTACAGATCTTTATAAATGAGATACTTGTATGTGCTATAATATTTGTCTTCGCCTGCTTCTACTAATACCCAGGATGTACCCAGTATTAACTACGAGCAGTGCATTATACTTTGAACACAAAGTGGCAGCCGTCCCCGCACCACGGGACACGCTGCACCTGTCAGTTATGCACCAAGAGGATGAAAGTGCCTGAGCAGAAGTAATCGCAGATCCCCGCGCCTGGGCGCAGGGGTGATGCGAACACAATCGTTCTACACAGATAGCAGCGTGCAGATGAATAGCAGAGCTTCATCTTATCTAGATGAGTGGACTAATTTGGCTGGAGGCTATTATTTGCCCTTGCCTGTTGTATATTTAATGAGCATTTCAGGAGGGAAATTGAGAGGAAAGCAGCTGTGATAGGTCCCTCTGTACCTCCCTCTACTTTTACTTTCCAGAATGAATCGAGGCAAGTTCCAGATCTGTGCGAGTCCTCATTCCCACTCCCTCATCAAAAAAAAAAAAAAAGGCAACAACAAAAATAGGCTTTTCTTTGTGGTTCAAGCAAATCATTTTGTACTGACATCTCTTACAGAACATAGCTTTACTGAAGTACAAAAGCCTCTGCTCACTGCTTGGGAAAGGGGCTCTACATTTCTCTTCCACACAAGGTAACTCAGTATTCAGACTATCTCAGTACACATGGGACTTGGAGTAGATCTCAGCCTGTGTCCTGGAATGCAGAAAACAGCTGCTTTGCCTATAAATAAACCAAGAGCCCATCCTCATCTGAGCCTCTTTTTTTTTTTTTTTTTTTTTTTTTTTTTTTCTTTTAACAGATATGTCACAGAAATTAGTTGTCACTTGAACTATTGGTGTGTAAAGTTAGAGTAGGTGGTAGTAGAGAGATTCACATTTTAATGTGTGGAAGTTACATTCACACTGTGATCAGGTTTCAGTCTTATCACAGTTAGTATCGAGTTACCGTGGCAGCTTTTGTGCTGCAAGAGGTAAATCTGTCAGCCTCTCCTCTCTAATCCCTGGAGTGCTCGAGGTTTATATCTTGTGTAAAACTCATGGTTTTAGTCAAAAATGTGTAGTGTGCACCTGTGATTTTTCTTAAGTTTCAAGCACTTATATGGAATATTTCAAGCACTTGACGATTGCTTTCACTGTGGAATAATTCTTTGTTTGACTTTCTGAACTCCTTTCTCTCCCTCCCCTTTTTTCACGCCACTCCACAGGGAAGCAGCAGTTGGAAATACACTGGTCCTGTGAGCCAGGCTCAGTCCCAGCCTAGAGACAGCGTCTTGGAGTGGTCAGCTAATTCAGCTCTTCCCTTCACCCCCAACTGCGTGCAAAGCCATCATAAGGTAACTCCGTGTGGTTGTGTTAACAGTTATGTGAATGTCTGGCACACAGGGGGGGCTACTGGACAGGAGCTGGGCGAAACACCTGGGCATCTGGTCTGGAAACCCAAAGTTCTCAAGTATTTGATTACGCACAGTACAAAAAGTTCCCATATTTCACTCAATTCTAATCATGTATCATCAGACAGGTAACTGTCATGAGATTTATCAGTGCGTGCAGGAGCTGCACTCAGCCATACTCGTGTAATAACAGAGGGGAAAATAGCATTTTCCTCATCTCTTAGGGAAAAAAAGCAGTAGCTCTGACTTACATTGTGGGAGAGTAAATAACCTTGCAACTTTGTACTAGCCTTGCTGAACCGGAGCAAGCTGGAACAAGAACAGAGCCCACAGAATTACTGATAGACAGTGAGATCCACCCAGCGTGAGAAGATCTTGACACTCCCCTCTCCCTGCAGTGCCAAGTGGTTGCCGGAGCCCTGGAATTGCAGCGACTGCTATTGGGGAATGATGGGCAGCAGCCAAATCCCAGCAGCAGCGATCGCCTTCCTTAAACACTTGGGATTTCCTTTTAAGGGGCTGGCGACGGGCCAGAGTTGGAGTTTGTCATCTCATCTCCTGATTACTTCGCTTGGAGGGAGGGAGAAGCTTTTAACCCTCAACATTTCTGCCCCTTTTCCTGAGTGACAGCTGGAGCAATTGGAGATTAAGGACAGCAGGGTTCCTAGTCAGCCAGATAGCTCTCCCAAAGCCCTTTACGTGCTAGCAGCACCATCTTTATGGGTGTGCTTTTATTTGCTGACAAAATAAATCCCCCATTCTCTGCTACGACCTGTTTACCGGTGATGTTACTGAATGTACCCTTCTGGTTGTACTTCCTGGGCATGGGTTGTTTTTGTTTTTTTTTCTTTCTTTCAAATAGTATAATTTCCTTCCAATAAGGAGAGAACAGCACGGGGCAAATTTCTCATAGCACGTTTCCCATAGGAGGGCGAATTGCGGTCGTTTCCTACAGCTGGGTCCTGCCAGACTTCTCTCTGGGACAGCTTCCCTGAGCAGACCCTCTGCTCTGCCCTTCTTGTTAGCTGCTGGGGGGATATTAAATGTTCTCCCTCCTGGTCGCTGCCCAGAGAGGCTGCCCAGTCAAACAGCTATGACGGGGTGGTAGCCAAGGGGTAGAAGGATGCCCTGCTAATAGGGGCAGTGGGCATCAGCAGGCCTCTAGCGAACCTTGCCCAAACCTTTGCCTGGTAATTGTAGGGATTATCTGGAAATCAATAAAGGTGGCAATTAGGAGAAGAAAAAAAATCATCAAGGGAAGACAGATTTTGAAAGTACAGTATTGAGAGCAATCATGGTATGCTTTAGTGTAATTGTAAAGCAAACCAGATTGAAGAAAATGGTTTAAAAGTGACCCTTAGCTGGTAATAGGGCTATATGTTCTTTCTTATCATGGCAGAAATATCTTTTTTCTCCTTTCTTTTTTTCTTTCTTTCTTTCTTTCTTTCTTTCTTTCTTTCTTTCTTTCTTTCACTTGTGTGAGTAGCTGTCAGTCTTGACTTTTAGCATCTATAAATACATATGAAATCTCTTTAAATGAGAACACTGCAGCAATCTCTGATTTTAACCTCAGTGTACCTTTACTAGTCTGCACAGTGTGTCGTGTCATTAATTTGTAACATGCAGGAATTTGGGATTAATTTTTTTGAAGTCAATGGAACTTTATCCTTTTGCACCAGAAATTGATTTTTTTGTTCATCATCTGCTCACTGTTCCTGTTAGCAGATGGTCTATAGTAACAATGTGATATCTTCTTATTGCACTTGAAAATGATAGTTTATTTTCTGTGTGTTTTAACGTTTTACTGCTCCAGAAAAGTCATAATTGCCATTAATACTGAAATCTTACCATTTTCACCACGATGCTTATTAAAACTGGAAGATCAACTGTTGAATCAAATTTCTTAATTATGTAACTTAACATTGTCTATGAAAATGAACTGAGAATGATTCTTCTCAAGTTCTACCCAGGTTCTATTTCATTACTAAGGCCAGTAGTATTTTACTGAGTTTATTTTTTTGTAGTGCCTAGATTTACTGATCTTGAGATTTCTATATTTGGTACATAAAAAATAAAGGAAATCTGCCACATGGTAACTAGTGACCCGCAAAATATATTTATAGCCTCATAAATGTATAACTTCCATGGAGTAAATAGAAACTTTGGCCTCATAGCTGCTTTGTAAAAGGCTGAATTTGTATTTTGAGGATGTAGAAGTTAAGTCACTCCCTCTGTCTATTAGTGGGGATATTAAATGAAATCAGGCCCTGCCTTCCCTTAGCCTAATGTGTTCCATTTTGTCTGTCTCCTCGTTCATTATTTCCTGTCCACTAATGGTATTCTCATGTCTGTTTTTAACTGACTCCTCATATGAAATGATATCTGAAGTCCAGACTGGTAGAAAAAGTGATTTTTCTAAATATAGGAAATAAAGTAGGTCTATCTGGTTAGTGAACAACTGGTCTTTTACAAATCTATGTTGCATTTTAATCTCATTAATTTCATCAAACCTAGGTTAACAAAACCAAAGTTGACTGAATCCTGTTCTCCTTTGCTTCTTCAATATTTACTCCTCTCATCACTTGAAACTATCCCAAAATTATTTTCAGTATTTGCTCCTGGATCTGTAGTTTATATGGTAGTTCTAGAATCCTGCATGGAGAATGCCTAGCACCTCCCATGCAGAAGCCAGAGCTGAAAATTTTAAGTTTTCACCTGGTAAGTGGTGATTGTTGTAATGCATTTTTGCTGTCTTGACCCATTAATTGCTTGGTACTCTTGAGCTATTTCAGACTAAACTCCTTGCTTCAGGCTCAGTGGTCATGAGACACTTCTGCAGAGTAGATGCAATTCATCATAGTAATTATATCACGTGCAAGTCTTTTCCATACAGCCGTTCTAACTTGGGTTGAGATTCCAGGAGCATCGTTTCATTCGGCACCTCTTCTGGACACAATTGTACAGGAGACTTGTGCTGGCAGCAGCAAATCCGCAGAAAAATTTAAGGAAATAAAATTTGGATGATGATGCACTGAAGATAGTGCAAAACTCTTGTTTTCCTCTCTACAGAGGTGCTTCTTTCCTTGTTTTGCCTAAGATTTCATGCTGAAATGTTAAGACTTTATAGCATGCAGCAGTTTATGCAGTTTCCAGTCCAGAGTTTCTGCACCAAACAGAGAAGACTGCCGTAACGTGACAAAATCCATACCCGTAGAGATTAGAAATGATAAAGAAAGAGATGGAACAAATTAACTTGAATTCCCCTTTTCCAAGGAGAATGTGAGGAAAGACCTCTAGAAGAAGAGACGTTTGAATGAGTGGCTTTGGTCATACTGGCTCAGACCTAAGGAAAGGGACCTGCGTGTGAAGGGGCTCTGGGGACTGTGGATCTCGGCAAGAAGAGAAGCTGTCGAAAGTGTGTTGGTGCTCATGTTTCTGTTGCAAATGTTGCTGCTGCCATTTCTTTTTTCACATGTGTGAGCTTATAAGGCAAACCTTTGGCAAGGATGTGGAAAGGGTACAAGTGTCTGAGGATCCGGCTCGTATTTCTGAAGTGAAGTTTAATGGCCTTTGCCAGTATCAAAACTTAGATGCGTCTTTATTTTTAGCTCTTCTGGAAACTGCTTTTCATCACTTATTTTGAGTATGAAGCTGTGTCTGTGATCCAGCACATCCAAGATGATCCCACTATGAAACCCTCCCCTATGCAGAATAGCGCTCATCAGATATAATATAGATATTTTTCCTATTCCAGGCCATGTTTTGCACCATGTAGTAGAACACCCCGCATATCTGATGTGCATAGGTGGCTTTTCTGGGCAAGTTCCTCCAACCTCAAGGGAATCTAAAAATTTTAGTTTTTAAATCAATAGGACTTAATAGAATATAATAGAATAGAATTAATAGATGAATTGTACCAGAAGATCTGAAGTTTTCTGAACAAACTTTTCTGTCTAATTCATAATCCTTTTCTCGTGTCAGTCAGTTTTTATAATGTGGCCAGTTCTAGACAGTTGCTTTCGTGAGTCTATATTTTAATTTGTACCTGAAAGTGATTTATGAAGAAAATCTTTTACTGATTTTACTGAGAGAAAAGCACCTCTGTGGAAAATAAATATTATGGTTCCATGAGACAGATATTGGATTGCATTATTACTGTTCTGATGAAAATCTTTATTGATCTTCTGCTATTTCTGTTTCAATCGAAGACAAACTGTGCACTTTCTGCTCAGAAGAATCCCAGGAAATAAAAGGACCTACTTGAAAATTCAAGCGCAAGAAAGGTAAAGCCAAATCTTTTTGCCGTTAGGCTAATTATTATTGGATCATAGTTGATAAATATGGTCTCTGTTTTTCTGAGTAATCACAAGCATGGATGGACCCTGACATTCTGATCTAGCTACATTTGAAAAAAATAATTCTTTTAGTTTCAAGCTGCTACTTCTGACTTTAACTGTGATTTATAAAATCTTTAAGGCAAATATGAGGGTGATTTGTTCACCATAAAAAGGAAGAATTTACAAAAATTATTCTTAAGTCTGTTTATTTTACTTTGTTTTGCTTCTGTGGACTTTCCTCATATGTTATGGTATCCTAGTGTTTTCCTCTTCAAAAATATTGAGTTGTTTTTCCTTTTGCTCTTATACCTTTCATCTATTGATGTAGAAGATGCTGACTTTTTGGAAACAAGGGAATATAATTCCCCACATCTGTAAAAAGAAAAAAAATGTTGCTTATTTTTCTGTTTTTCTTTGAATGCTTCTTTAGAGGAACAGACTGACTATCTAAGTGAATGCCTGTACAATTCAATACTTAGAAATTTTGCTTGCTTTTTTGTTGCCTAACACCAGAGTTAGACAGTAGAACACATTTAACTATTATTTAACTGTGCAGTTGTGCCATTTTGTTTCTTTAGCAAAATTGATCTGAATTATTTATTTCTGAGAAAGTAATACAATTAAAAATATGTCTTTCAGCTGCAGACTTCCTTTCCTCCTATTCTCTTCAGTCTTATTCTCCCCACGAGAGCCATGGATAAAAGCTGCAAAGACCCGCTGCCAATCTTAAATGCTTCCATAGAGCTTATAAGGGGGCAGAAAATCAACCTGCCTCAGGTGGAGAAACTGCTGGAGAAGCAAGTATCAGGACTTGTCCAAGCCATTGCTGCGGTGGATAAAAGTAAAGTAACAACTTTAGGCACAGTCCATTTCTTGGAGCTCACTCGAACAGTTTGAATGGGCCTTTCGATAGTGCTAGAGACTAAGCTCAAAAATCCCTCCAAGTCCGAGTCACCTTTTCAAGGTGACTCGGAGTCCTCAGAAGGACTCTCTGCTGAAACGCTGCAGGGTCCGGACTGTCCAAACTGCAAAAGGGAAGCGAGGGATCTGGAATGAGTGTGCCAAATTCATTTTGTAGTCAAAAAAGACAAGGAGGCTTTGCAAGAAAGGACTCTGGAGCTGGAAGCTGAGCTGAAAAAGTATGCAGGATGTAGCAAGTTATCTCGAGGCAGAGAGAATGAAATTCTCTCCATTTTTTGAAGGTGAGTCTTCTACCTTTCAGCTCGTGGCGGTTTTTGCCTTTGTTTTCTGTCAGTGTAAATGAGAATGTGTTTCCTGACAAAGGGAATTCTGAACACAAGCATGGCAATGTTCAGCTCTGGCTGGAGCCATTCATCCCTTCTGGTTGCTGTCTCTGACAACAGCGGCTTTTGTAATGATTTTTGAGGCAAGGTTAAGTGACAGGAACATATGATATTGATGTGCATAGATTATGTTTGTTGAGCTGTTTTGTTTTGCTTTTTAATGGATACTCTCAACGAATTAAACATAGCTGTTTGTCAATATTTTCACTTTTATTGCTAACAAAATATTCGTTGTTTCTGTTTGGCCTGCTGACCAAACTGGTTACTTGGAACAGTGCCACCAAGCTTGAATCCTGCTGTAAAACCCATCGTAACACTACACTAAGGCTTCCTGTAGGAATATAATCTAACAGTTTAAGAGAAAGGACTTCTGGTTACCCATGTGTGTATGTCCCAAAGGCAGATCTTGACCCTGCATTTCAAGACCGTTCCTCATTTCTGCAGGTTTTGTCCTTTAAAAAAATCCACTTTTTTCGTAAACTATTGGAATTACTCACAAACCTTTTTTTAAAAAAATGTACTGCTTCAGTTCCCAAACGCTCTTCTCTAATGGCTGTATGCATTGCCACCTCATGACTTGAAGCCCAGTTCTTCTGAAATATTTTGAAAACTATCCGGCTTTAATGTGGAGTTGATCAATTTGTGAATGTTGTGGAGACCTGTGATACCAAGGGACTGAATTCAGTGACCCAGGAGGCTAAGGACTTGTTCCTGCTTTAATGAAAAGAAAGATTAACAGCAGCAACTGCGAGAGGAAGTTTCCCATCCTGACAACTTGCTGGGAATATATAAAAATGAACTGACATTTATGGTGAGCAGATCAGAATCAAATAAATTGGAAGACAGCAAATGGAAACCACAACAACTGGTAAGTTGTTTGAGGGGATGGAGGGAGGAGGTTATTCCTCGCAAAAGCATTTTCAGACATTTTAAGAATAGGGAGAATTTCTGTACGGTGCATAAAAACACACTACTGAATAGCAGAATATGGAAAGCATTTTCTGCTTCCTCCTGTCAAATATCGACTACAACGTAAATCAAATGAAAAGGCTTTTGTGGGAACTCCAGAATCCAGATTGGTTTAGCATATTACCTGTGCAAAGCAGTCTCGAGGAGAAGCCCGTGGAAAGAGAGGCAAGAAGTGCTTAAAAATAATCACTTGAGCTTTGCTGTATTATCTACTAAGTCATTTTTCTCTCTTCAAGAAATTCAAGAGGGACAGAAACCAAGTGGACAGTAAGACTTTATCTTATCAGTAAAAATATTTTCTTAAAGATGTAAGGATAATAGGTAAAAACTCGCTTTGAGAAGTGGGGACTCCTGCTTTGCTATCAGCAGGTTGCCATCTGCTGGATGCCCTCCACAGTATCCCTGATCCGAGGTCCTTGGAGATTTTCCCTGCATCTGTGTTAGGAAACACGGCACACAAGGAGGGGATCTGCAGAGGGAAGAAGCTGGTGTGACAACTCGTTTGCTCTGTGTGCATTTCAGGAGTTTTATTTGGGATCAGCCACCCAGGTGCCTGGGATGCAACTTTTGGGTAGTTTGAAACAAAAGGGATCCAGTTTATGTGTTTCAAGACTGCTCAGTGATGTGCACCGCAACACAAGACTTGCAGCAATTGGAGGATATGCACAAGACATGCACTCCTGACCCAAGCTGAGGTGCTGATGTGGAAACACCCTTTAATTATTTTCACCTTCTCTGTATGTTCTGAAGATTTGGAGGTCAGTTTAGTTCTCCTGCAGCTTGTGTCCTGGCCAGCGTGCAGGGGATGGCCCCGACAGGAGGGTCTGAGGTGCCAGACTGGTATCTGGAAAACTGCTCTGACCCGCAAGGCTCCAGCAAGTGAAGCACCATGTGAGCAATACTGCTCGTGAAAGGTGTGCGTTCTCCAAAAACCTCCTTAGCAGCACTTCTGCATACGAAAGACCTTCCTGCCCTTCCAGTAACTCTGCTGAGTGTGAAGGTGGACGAATTTTTGCATGTTGTGGATGGAAAAGACAAAATGCCATTTTCCTGACAGCCTTCTTCTCTTTCTCTCTTCAGAAAGAGAAGAGAATCCTGTTTTCCTGCTGTGTAACTGAGAAGTCCCTGTGCTGATTTTCGTAAGTTTGGCATATCAGTCCCCTTCTCATTATACAGGGAATTCAGAGCACTTTCACATTTCTCTTGTTTTCCCAGTAGCCGTAGGAAAGAACAAGATAAAAGGGGAATATTTGAAATCATAAAACACTCTTTAATGACTGATGGTTAAGATACATTAATTATGCATGTGTGTACTTAAAAACTGAAAGCTCTCCTATTTCTCAATGCTCCAGAAGAACTGTTTATTCAATAAAAGGCATTTTCTAACTATAGATAGGTATCAATTCCTTTATTGACTGAATCGATTCCTTCCTCTGCCAATGTGTCTGCTATCTTGCACCTCCTGACAGGTGCCTGATGTATAACTCGTTCGTGTTTGATACAGAGGATGAGCAAGATAATGCATAGTTTTCCTATAGTAGCTAGTTTCTAGAGTGGGTAAGAATTTTGGTGTCTTCCTTCTGGAAAATGCCCATCTGTAACAACTTCCAGCTTTTAAAAGGAACCATGAGAGACAGGTGTGCGTGAAATCCTCATCCCTCCCTCTTCTCTTCCAGGACCAGGCCTTCCACCCTACTTTTTTCAAATATTTGCTCAGGCTCTTGAGAATGAGCAGAGTACATCTAAGCTGGTCAGAGTGAATGCAGAATGTGGCTTCTTTTCTCCTTGCCCAGGACAGCTCATTAACTGAAACAGGGGAGTCAAGAGCCTGGCTGGAAGGAACCTCAAATGGGGAAGAGGCACAAACACAGACACCAACGTGAAGCTAAGTGAGTTGCTACTGGAAAAAGAAGAGTTTGAGTCTCAGCTGAAAAGGACCCAGAAAGAGGGGGAAAAAGAAAAAAAAACATTCAATTTGGAAAATGAGAAGGTGCTCCATAAAGCAAGTAGAGCAAGATCTGCCACATTTTTCAGCTCCTATGCTTAGTCTGAAGTGTGCCAGCTTTGGATCCATGCATGAAAAGTGGCTGTTTCTTTCTTCCTCTACTGGGAAAGGTGAAAAGGGAGGTTGAGGCAGGTTTTGCACCACTGAATTTGAGGGGAAGGAATTTCCATTAATGTCAATGGTATGGGATCAGGCCTAAGCAGAGAGAGAGCGAGCTTCCTGTTTTCATACAGTGAAGAATAACTAATATGAACTTTCAGAGTTCCTGCTAGGAACGAAGCAAGAAGCAATCATGGTGTGAAATTGGTATTTGCTACAGAGCTGAGAGAAACATGGTGTTGGTGCTGGCAGTGAAGATGTGCACTCCCTGGCAAAACCCTGGAGGACGCAGTTGAGACATCCTAATGCTTCCATGTTCTCCATGGCTGAGAGTTTGCAAGCCACAACATTGCTCCCTGGTTCAAGCGAGTGGATATTTTTCTTCTCTAGCAAGTCGCATCCTGAGAACTGAATTCTTGGAATTTTCCTGAAGCTAAAGGTAGGGCTCTCACTGGGCCTAAGAGTGCTTGGAAATGAGTTACCAAGTTCTTCTGCCACATCCACCTCTTTCAGCATGCCAAGATCAGGGCCTCATCAGCAGTTGCTCATTGAACCTGCACTACTGCAAAATGTAAGATTTTTTTAAAAAAGGGTTGTTAAATGTTTCCACCAAATGACTGTCACTTTCAGCATATACAGGGTGCTCCAGTGCTGTAGCTATCTTCAGAATTGTGCTCTAGGAAAACCTGTCCCCTTGGACAGCTGTGTTAGCTTGCGGTAGGTCCCTTGAAATCTGTGGAGCTGCTGCAGACGTAGTGAAAACAAACCCCAAGCTGCTCTAATATGTTTGTGTGGGGGGTTTCCCAGCTGTACAGGTGGAGAGAGAAAGTGCAGAGTGAACCATTGTTGCAACATTAAAAAAAAAAATCTCTTCTAAAGGAAATAACACTTACTACAGAATTAAAAAAAAAAAAGAGAGAGAGGAAGAGACCGAAAAGGAGACCTGTTTTTTACTTTTTTTCCCCTTAATCTTTCTATTTCATTCTACCCATGTTTATAGTGTTGAATGCATCGTGACATTGTTGAATGCATCTTGATTGTTCTTAGTGCGAGTGGGAAATAATTGGATGTTCTGGAGCAAAATGTCTAGGATGCACAGTCTAGGGGCCCTGTGGTATAGGATGTTCTTAAAGCTCTGTCACAGTTCCTGTATGGAAAGCAACTGTGTGCTTTGGAGGGTGCCTGGTGCCTTTTGCAAAGGGATACCAGAAATAGTGGCCTTCATTTCAGTTACTGTAAGACATGAAAGACACTCTGTTTTGGGCTGTGTTTTTCACTTCATCGATGGCAAGTGTTTGGCAGTGCTTCTGTTTCAGTTTTCCTGCTCTATGTTAGTGAACCCGAATAGACTCTTCCAACTGCACAAATCCTACAGTCTTCAGGGAGGCTCTTTTGCCCACACTCTGAGCTGGCTGCTGCTCCTGAAAGAAGAGTTTTCCCTCTCCACTGCTGTTCTCATTTCTCCTTTGCGCTTGCACAAGCACTTACATGGCACGTGAGGGACATGATCAGGAAGCTGAGTGAAAATTTCCAGACATTATAGAGTTAAACAGATTTGATGAGTAAGGAAAAATCAAAAATCTCTATCTCATTCTGTGTCTCTCTCCCCTCCCACATCTTTTATGTTTTTTTTTGTTGTTGTTGTTTTATTTTGTTTTGCTTTTTTGTTCTGCTTGTCTACATTTCAGTTCTCACTAGCAGAAGAGGGAAGGCTGAACTGCTTTCTCGCCCTCAAAAAAAAAAAAAGTCACTTTCTCTGTGGGTCTGAAATGCCCAGGCAGGACAATGCGGGCAAGTAGAGCGTCGTCGTACTGCTGCAGCTGCTGAGACGTGATGCTGTCTGCTCTG
>JAUBNY010000117.1:1244641-1260236 GCA_032275445.1 Crypturellus soui | reverse complement strand
AAAGTACGAGTCTCACCACGATCATTCTTCCATCAGAAGTGATCACTGCAACAGTACCTGGCAGTTCACTAAGGAAAAATTCTGAGGCATCTGAAATGGAACCACTGCAACTTTCTGAGACAGCCATTATGCAAGCTTTACTAGCAACCACAAATCCTTTAACAACTAAAAAGTAGGCAGCACTACTGATAGCAACATTTAACAAGAGTTCTCTTTACAACACCAGTCAGCATCAAAGCTTCATTTTGGCTGGAACCATGAGGAGCCATAAGCAAACATGATCATTATTAACCACACACCATAGGATCCTTCCCCTCTTCCCATTACTCAATGTACTGACCTGCGCAGAGCAGCAAACTATCAGATGTGAAGCGTATAACAAATGCTTTACAAATATGATGAACTGGCCCTTCAAGACACGTCCTTAAAAGCAGCTCACAAATGGGGACCTCGAGTCTGGCAACTTACCCCCGTTCCCCCCACCACCACTTTGAAGCTCCGACTACCCCAAGGGCTTCACCTTCATGGACCTCAGCATGGACAGGCTAATTGCTAACTGAGAAGAGAAACAGGCTGCTACGAGTAGTACCAAAGCCTGGCAAGAATGGGGCCTGCAGACCACTAACCGCCGCAGCGCAGAGCACGAAGCAGGCGCTGCGAGGCCAGGGCCGCTGTGCCCGCCCGCCTCGCGTGCCGCGGCCTCCCCCGGGGCCGGGGCGGAGGGGAGGCGGGGGGGTCAATGATCCTCACGCAATTTGTGCCGCTTCTTTGCAGAGCAGTAGTAGTTCAGTTATTTCAATCGGGGCCAAAATTTAACATGTTTTAGAAAGGTGTGTGAAGAACAAGTAAGGTGTGACTTTTAGTGAGAGGTTTGGATTACGCGGGGTGGGTGATCTCTTTTCGTCCTAACGTGCAAGTTTGGGACTAGCAGGCTCGGGGGCTCGCGGCAGCGCGCGCCGGGGCAGCCTCGGCTGCCGCCAGCCCTGTGCCCGCTGCTGCTGGCTCGTCACTGTTGCCGCCTCACCTGCGCTGTACCTGCCCTGCGTGCCCCCTCGCTAGTTACAGTGCCATTTCCCCAGCATGTTCAAACGTCCTGTGGAACAGAGTGCAAGAAAACTGTTGGCCTTGGTGACACCCTCAGACAATGCTGGAAGTTTGCCCAGCGGGAGAATCTCTGACAAGGCATTCAGTAACAAAACTAATTTAACTTGTAAAATGGATTCTCTGCCGTTTGCTTTAACAATTCTTCGCTGTTGTAGACAATACAACTACTTTAACATGTAACAGGCTTTAAAAATATTTTGCAGTATGTAGCACATACAGGCCTCCTCTTCATTTGCACGAGGCAAATTTGTCATCAATCCCTCTAATGCTGTTTAAGAATACAGCAGTCTGATGGGTTTTGGCATTGAGAATATTACACAGGTATAACCCTTACAGTCCCCACAGGATAAGTAGTGTACACAGCAAATGTTTTGAAATAAAAGGTAAATGCTGCTGTTTCAGCACCACTGCTCAAGTAATTTTCATTATATCGCTTTAAAATGTGTTTTTTTCCACCTGCTTTCCGTTTTAGACAGTATTCACCACCTGTGTGTTGTTTTGACTGTCTAGCTTTTCAGATGTAATGCTGTATGAGAAAAGTTATTTCCAAGCAGAAAAAAAGCACAGTAGCGGGCCATTTTCTGTCTAGGATACTGTGAAATGAAGTCACATAAGTTCTGGACTAGAAAAATAATCTTCATATATTAAGAGACTGTATCTTTTTGATACCTAGAAAAAAAAGATCAGATGTTTAAAACAGAAGTGGAAATTCAGAATTACTCATTTTGTTAACAATTCTGCAGAAAGAAACACTACATAGATACAGATCAGATTTCATCCTTTGTTTTCATTAACTGATGGAGTTCTCTAAAGAAGTCTCAGGTAATGTAACAAAAGATGCAGATATAGATTATGTGAAATTAAGGCTCCTCAAACCTCTCAGTTCTGCATTCCATAACTTTGGTGTATTTGCCTTTCAAATGTAAAAATATGTTGTTTTTCTTTATTTTTTTTCTTTCTTTCTTTCTTTATTTTCTTTTTTTCTACACAATTTATTTATTTATTTATTTATCTTTTTTTTTTCTACACAAGAGCTACCTAAAGTCTTTCCAGCCAGTACTAGTGGTTTTCTCTTATGTTTCAGTGAAGTGTAGTGAGAGTGTATTGAGAGAACATGGAATACCGTTAAAACTGAGCACTGTATAATGCCATCCTCTTAAGCTCTTATTATAAAAAGCTTAACCACCACTGAACCAATCAGGATTGGAAGTAATTTATTATGTATTACATGTTAGAGACTGAAGATAGTTTTTGTTGTGTTATATTTCCTTAGCCTTTGTTCATGCCTTTCTTTCTTCCCTAGGCTAGTTATTAGGCCACGGAATATGAAACTGTGTTTAAATTACTTGCCCAGCAGAGGGGAATCTTAGCTTCTTGTTGCTCTTATAAGGTTTCTTTAGCAGAGAAATCCAGTGATATTTAAGGTGAAGGGAATAAGCAGGCTTGTGCATCATTTCGCTCTAACTGGTTAAGATCCCTTGAGTCTAACTTTAGAAATTAAATACCTACGTCTGAACATGCTGCCATAGTCTTATTTACAGAGAAGATTTGTGTTCTGCCATGGGATGATCTTCCACTGAAGATGTCTGTGGCACTCCATTGATTATAAAGTAAGTCTGAGGTGACTGTCTTGGACATTTCACTGTTTAACACTTACCTTAGGCCAGATGAATTCCTGGTGACCATAACTGGCAATGTAACAGTAGGCTTAGGATCATAAGCTGACAGCTAGGTACCCTTCTGCTCATTTCTGCCCTTCAGTTGCTGCAGGGCTGCTCATCAGGGCGCAGTAACTGAATAGGAGTGTAACAGCTATAAAGATCTCAAGTAATTGAAGTAGCAAAGAATATTTCCTTTTCTCTTACATTTTCTAGCCTATTTGACAAGTATATTTAGTCCCCTAATGAAAATCAGTTTTTATTTCTGTAACTGATTCTCTGTACAACAAAATTGTGGTGAGTAGTGGCTCTCTGTTATGCCTTCTACAGCCTATATAAACATCTAATCACGCCCTTGAATGTTTCTGCACACTTTCTAGCTTATTTATGGTCTGGCAGGGCAGAAAGGAAACCCTGCAATGGTATCTGTATCTGTAACCCTGCAAGCCATTCCTGTGTGTAAGCTTGTTACCTGACCTACAGCTGCTGGGTTGGATGAGTGAATGATCTGTTGCTGCTGTCATTGTGTGTTGTTTATTCTGATGGCTTTGTTTTTCTTAGTTATTAAGAAGTAAGACAGGTTTTACAGAAACAGCGATGCTAAAGGGTGAAACAGCTCTGTAGAGTTCTCACAGTAGAAGAAGTGTGTCCACTACCCGTGTCATGCTATGTCAAGCTTTAATAGTTACCTTGTCAAATCTGAAGGAGAGAGGTTCAAGGCCTACTGCTCTTCAAGCTTCCTTGAAAGCGGAAGCTCTGGTATAATCACCTGACTGTGGTAAGAGGAGCTTTAAGAAATTCCTTTTAACAAAATCCATGAAAATGGGCAACATGTGCTTCAATTTGTTCAAGAGTATTTGCATTGCCCAGTTGCTGCTCATGAAAAAATAGAGCCTAAGGTCAGGGGAAAAAAATAAGTGGTAGGTAGACCCTAAAGAAGAGAAATCAGACAGTAAGTACTTTAGAAAAGTAGCACCAGATCCCTTAAATATCATTTTCTTTATTGTTCTGACAGCACTTTTTTGTACTTTCTAGGACTCTAGGTTATAAATCACTATGTTTTTTTTATGTATATTCCCAGATTGTCATTCTGTAAAAACAGCCTCGTTCTTGAGCTCTTCTTTAGCTTATACTAGCTAAATTTAACCATGCTGGCTAAACGTCCAGACAAGGAGCATCTCCAAAGACTGAGCCTCTGTGACCTCTCTTCCTGCCTGTATTTTCAGGAAAAACAGAGATATCAATTCACCTTTGTCTTGTTCCTCTGTGTGTAGAAACTTCTGGGCATATGATATCAGCAGTGTAAGGACACAGATTTTGTCTGCTGACTGGAGGAAGGCAGATGTGGCTTATCTGATGCATGTCTGGCCACAGTCCACCAGAGATGGATTTCAGGTAGTGTATGATTAGACCACGTGACACATTGTTACAATGAACTGGAAAACTGGAAAATGCTATGAGACATTAACCAACTAAAAATTCCAAGTAGACACTGAATATAAGTTACAATACGTTGGGAACGAAGCTATCTATCTCGTGAGTAGTCCGAAAGAGCTTTTTTTTGCTTTAAAAACTTAATTAGTAAACACTTGATCTAGGTTTTGTTTGTTATAATGACAAATGTTGCTTTCATGGGAAACATTTAAAAATGTTTTACTCAGAACTCCCTTATATGAGCAAGTATACATTTTTCCCAACAGTTTTTGCTAGCATAAACACAATACAGTATCAGGCTTAGTGATTTGGCATGATCACCTAATGTGTTAGCATAAAATATAATATAACATGTTTCTATTAAGAAAAAAAATATATGTTTTCCTTTTTTGTTTTTTAATGGAAGAAGCTGGAAAGTGCTGTAGAACTTCAGTACCATTATTGTTTTAGATAAAAATATTGGAGAATGTTAGCCTCTGTTAAAATGACTGGATCTTCCAGTTTTCAATTTAAGGTTCTTTATCTTAATACTCTCTGTAGGGATGCCCATTTGACCCCTTGCCATTTCTTGTCTCATTTGCTCTGTGCCACATGATCACTATGTAAAAGGAATAGTACATGGTTGAAGGGCTCTCTTCAGAGGTGACTTACACACTGCCTAGTGCCAAATTTAATGTAGATTGCACTAAAAATCAATGTGAATCTGCTTTGTAACTCACATGGTTACATTATTTTGTGAACTAAGTTATTAATTGTGCTACAGGGCAGCCTTTTAGCACCAAGAGCATTAAAGTAATTGTAGAAGCGGAAAGAATATACTGCATCTTTGAACCTGCACAGAACAGGTGCTGAAATCCTTCTTTTTGCTGTTACATGAAATCCTACATGTTCATCAGAAAAACAAGAAAAGGAGAACCTGACTTTCTATTAACAGCACTGAACTATGTTGTATTATAGGCTTAAAAACAGAGAGCAAGGAGTTTTTCCATGGGATATGCTATGAAAGGCCAACCTTGAAGCCCAAGCAAAGAACGTGTCCACAAAGTGTTCCACAAAGAAGCCTCCACTTTCAAAGCTTTCTGTGAGTTGCACCAACAGCAGTGGAGAGGTGACACTCAAGGAAAAGGTGAGAACTTTGTTGTTCATGTAAAGAAGGGGGATTGGGATGCCTTAGGTGTGAACAAGACAGCAGTATCTCTGACACACAAGACTCCGGGCTGTGGCCAGCAGAAGGGTGTCTGCAGAGGAAGGAGGGGTCCTGGTGACAGGAACAGTAGGAGTAGGAATGACTGGCAGAGAAGGAAAGCCTTTCAGTTTACCTGTTTGCACTGGTTGCCTAAATTGGGGAACACGTCTGTAAACTAGAAAAGCTGGACTTTGAGGAGTGACAAGATACATTCCTTGTCTGAAGTGGTGCGCTCAGGGGAAACACTTTTTGTGTGAGACACGTACACTTCCCAGCAAGAATCATCACATTCACATTTTTTTTCCTTTTAAACTGAGACAGAACTGCTCTTCTTGGATTAAAATGATTGTATATCCAAAGCCTAATTTTCACATACGAGTGATGAATGGTGTAGATAAAGCTGTGCCTTGAAATTTCAGGGATATATGGATGGGTACATCTAGTGTCTGAAACTGTGAATCGATTTGGTGGTTCTGCAGTGCTCTACCAGTTGCGAGGAAAGTTGTAAAAGATCTTGAAAAATGTCCTTATATTGGACCGCACTCTTGGCTAGCTGTGGCATAGAAGGGTTACTATCAATGCACAGAATCTCTCAAGAGAGAAACGCTGTTTCATAGAGCACAGTGCTAACTGTTACTAATTGCTGCCTTTTCATTATCAACCACTGCGCTATTGCATTATTGATTAATGCTGTTGAAAGCAGTTCCTGCTGGTCCTTTACATTCTTACCGAAAATCACTTAGCATATCAGCCACTTCTAATTGAATAGTGAGAGGAGTGAGTGAAATGTCATTCATAAGTACTCTTTATAGTCACTGGCAAATGTATGTATCTCACTGAATATTGAAATTGTCCTGAGGGCATGAAATTTCTAAATGCAACACTGCTGCTACTGTTAAAGGTGTTCTGGACATTCACACTTCCCTCATTGTAGAGAAAAGTGTTCTGTACATCTTCATTGAACGTTACAATACCCAGAATGATTAGTAAATATTATTTTAATTGTTTACTACATCTGTAAGTTGAATCACATAGACATTCACTGGAATAGCAGAATTCCTTTTGAATTCAATGGTGGAGCTATAAGTAGAAGTTAACTAATTTTTAACTATTAGTATGATAATGGCAACAAAAGGCATCAGTCAAGATTAGTGCTTCATTATGCTGAAGTGCTTCATTATGCTGTACCTGCATATAGTGAGAAAGACAAAAAATTTTGGCTGCAAGGAATTTACACAGCAAATAGACAAGACAAACTGCAGAAGGAAGGAGGTATTAGTATCTCTGTTTTATAGTCAAGAAGCAAGGAAAAGAGATTTAGCTAAGGCTAATGTTCATCACCAGTAGAAACTGAATTCAGATTTCTGAACTATATTTGAGGTAATTTCTAAGAGTTTATTTTACAGTGTACTTTTGGTCTTTGGGGAAAGTTCCTTTGGCTCCTCCTTGACATGTAATTTGATATAAGGAATGCATGGGAATTTCCCACATTGCCCCTTCTCTTCCCCTTTCCAGAGACACCAACTACTTTACTAGTCACCTTTGTTCTCTGTCAACCTTGGAAGAAGATGTCCCAGAGAGGGGTGCAGGCCTTGGTGCACCAGGCAGGAGGAAAAGCACTCGCTGACCTGCTCACCTATCTTTTAATTCAAAAAAGGCAAAAAAAAAAAAAAAAAAAAAAAAAGTTAAATTCATCTGAAGGAAGATTATTAGAATGGAAATGATGTTTATTGCCATTCCTGACAACACAAACATGACATATTGGTGTGTTTATATAGCTTTCAAAAAGTAGTCTGTCTTCTGTTTTGCCAGATAACTGATGAGGCAGGTGCCAAAGTTAGCTGTCTCCCAGGCAGAACGGGCCACTACGGCTTGAAGCACAACATCAAGATAAGAAAGGCATTGTGCAAGTCTCTGCTGTCCTGCAGCTAATGTGCACAATCTGTTTTTGCAAGCGCCTTCATATTTTTTTCTTTATTATGAACATATACAGCACATAAGTGTTTTTAGTATTGGCTGACTCTAGTATTTGGTAGTCACGATTGTGGTATTTAAACAGGAGGTGATCTGTTCTGCACATGGAAAAGGGACTGTGGAATAGAGGAAATATAGAAAAAAAAAGTATTGCTATTTTTTGGCAAGGGAGTAGTATGATTATTTTGCAAAGAATATACCCCATGTTCATTATATCCATGTACAAACCCAGGCTGATTTAAATCTGATTTCTAATCTGTGCCTGGGGAACATTACTGTTGTGTTAGAAATGCAAGTATGTTATTAAGATTAAATTGGAAAGCTCATATATATATGTATAGACTCTTTTGTAGCTGCTGTATAATATTGCTTCCCAATCTGAGTCTAAAAGCTGTGATTATTTAGACAAAATGAGCAGTATCACTTGAATAGCAACTACTTTGAATAATTGAAACCTCTTTATAAAACATCATATTGTTAATATCTGAATGCATTTAGTAGGATAAAACAGTACATTGCTGTTGATAAAGAAAATTTATTTGAAAGAGTTTGCCTTGTAGTGATTTCTGAAATGCATTTCAAGAATCTCTGAAAAATTTGAAATATAATGTAAGCAATGACAAGATTGGACATGATTGTATTATGAAAATGTATTTGGTGAAGGCCGCATAATTATCTCGAGCTACCAGATGAAGCAAAGATGGTAGCTTATACCAAGTCTCTGCTAGCAAACCTATTTAGATACACATTTCAGTGTAGGTTGGGGTTTTTTTTTCCTTTTTTTTATGAACCGCTCTCATACAGAGGTAAGTTATTTTTACAGGAGATGCTGTGATCAGGATATGTGTATATAGCTGTAAGTTGTTTCAAGTTAGGAAGAACTCCTGAAACCTGCATCAACCTCAAGGCTAAAATCTTTCCCAAAAATTGCTCAGCTTTGGAATCATTCATCTTGCCATCATGTGTGCATATATGGAAGCACACAATGCCAAGTATAATGGCAGGTTTTCTGAAGCAGACCCTTTTCACTTCAAAGCATTGTTGTGCTGATTAATCAGTAATGCTCCAGCTGAACATAGCCTCTGTTTCAGAGGGTACAGTTGCTGCTCTAGGTTTAGATGTCCAGCAAGGGACCTTTGTACAGTGCAGCGATTCCAAAGGCAAATACTCAAACACAGAAAGAAAAAGAGAATGAAGAAGCTGACTGCAAAGTTATGTCAGCTAATACTCTTACAAACAGATTTTGAACAGTACTAGTGCACTGTGCTTAGGGAGTGGGCAGGTAACAACCCAGGTATATTGTTTCCTGTTGTGTGATTTTTTTTTCTTATACAGGTCTTTACCTTTATTTACTTATTTATTTATTTATTTATTTATTCACATTATTCCTGAGGAATGTAAAGCAATCTATCACACTGTGTCATATGCAAGCCTGTGGTCTAAGGGCCCTGGGATGGGGGATCCACAGCTGAGAGCATTGCTGCAACATCTTAGATAGCAGAAATGATGCAATACTGAAGCAGGAATCTGTAAGAGACAGAGGCTTTTGTTTCCCTGCAAATTTTGTCTGACTCTAGGGCCTTTTGTGCTATGCTATATGTTTCCCACTATGTGGTCACTGGCATTTCTCTTGGAGTTGCAATGTCCCCCGAATTCAGAACTCAAGAGGAATAAGAGCTGCTGCCTTACACAAATACAGAATATGCAGACTATCAGGGGTGAGCAGCAGTTTGCTTGTTAGAGAAACAAAGCTTCCACCACCATTACCAAGGCAGATGAAAGCACCCTCTGAAGACATGGCTGCCTGAATTTCACCTTTGCAGCTCCAGCCAGCAAAGCCTGAGCAGGCTGCAAGTGCTGATGGAGGAGAGAATTGGCTATGTTGGCAGCAAGAGGAGCGAGCAAGAGGATGCGAGCAAGTGTGTGAACACTAGCAAACATCAGGCTGGATATGCCAGCAAGAAGCTGAAGTGGCTGGGGAGTCAGGGATGGTGTGTCTGGCAGTGAAACAACTGTAGGAATTGGCTGTCAGAAGGATGGATAGCTGATGCTTTGCATTTTGTCTTGGCAGTTTACATCTCTGGGTATGCCTGATGCTGAATCTAGAAAATCAGAGTGCTTCAGTTTAGCTCTCCTCTTTTCTTGGCCTCCATGGAGACATCCTTCTGCACTTTGTATTTATATATAAATGCTATTATATAAATAGATCTGTATGTATTTATAATGAAGGTGTGGAGATTGTGATACAGAGATTGCATATGGTGTGCAAGTAAATAGACAATTTCAGTCTGCCTGATTTACAGCTTTTGCACTCATTTTAGGCAAACACAAGGTTGTGTAAAAACAGAACCTTTGTGTCAGGGATACTCAGCACCCTATCAGTATTTCTTGATAGCTGTAGAAAAGTTTCCAGAGAGAAGAAGAAAAAGTTTGATCACTTTTCTAAGGTTTTTCAAACTATTCAAATAAGTTTTATTTGGTCAAGTTTTCATGCAAAGAAAATTTAGATCATGTAATACTGTACCTATGCTGAACTAAGAGAGTTACAGCCCTTTGCATGTGATTGAACTGCAAACTTTCTTCTTTCTATTTGTGTAACTCAGATAGCAAATAAACTTACCACAGTATTTCAAGAAAGAACAGGTAGTTTTAAAAAAACCTTCTGACAAACATTTCTCATCTCACCCAAATAGGCTCTGAAAGTTCATTTTTTCAGAGTTGCGCTGTTACTGTACACGTAATCATTTTCTCATCCATCACTGTACAGTGCTTTAACCCTTGAACATTGTGTTTTCTTAAGTAGGCATTTGTAAACCACATCTTTTCCCTAAAACAGGCCTCCTCCCTGCATATAGTTCAGTTCCTGCAGTTTTTTATTCAGTAAACCTCTGGACTGAGGCTACTGTCTGTAATCCATGAGGTTTGGATGACAGGCGTATGAATCGTAACTAAGCGGTCTGGCTGAGAAGAGGAAATGCTGACTGACTTTTTTCACCATGCTACTGAAGAAAATCTCCTTTATAAATAATTGTATGAAATCTGTACTGACTATTGACATATCTAGCAGCCTGTCAAGAGTACCCCTCCGATTGCTGTGGGGATCGGTCACACCAAACCTTATCACTTCCACACGATTAATTACCGCCGCATCCAAACTCAAACAGCACTAGCGCATGGATGTGTTTGTGTAAGGGGTGGCAAAGTGTATAGACATATGTACAAGTTTCCATAAATGGGAAGGCTTCAGGGTGGTGAGGTCTGAACAATCTCTTACTAGGAGAGAACATGAGTCCACTCATAGTGGACTAATGATTCCTGAACATGTAACTGAGCTTGGGACCCTCATTGCTGCTTCCAGGCAAGAGAGGGGTGCCTGGAGCTGCCCTGAGCAGGGGTATGGGCTGCCCCCAGCCATGAAAGCAGGAAAGAGTTTGGGCAAGCGAATATTGATCTTGCCTCCTGAGTAAGTTAAGAAGCAATATTTTTTGTGGGGACAGGAGGAAGACAAGGTGGAAGAGGCCAGAGAGGGAAGGATGAAGCTGAGTGTTAAAGGATGCTGCCTTCAGTGGCTGTGGTCGCATGTGGGCTTCCTTCCACAGGAGGTAATGGACTTGTGTAAGGACTGAGCCATAGTGGTTTGACAGCTTTATAGAATATAGGAATCTTTCTGAAGGTAATCTAAGCATAGGTAAGTATGAGCATAGCCTTTTTTTTTTTTTTTCTGGTCATTTTGCTAGCCTTTCTTTCAGTTCAGAAACTTTTAAGTGAGAAATACAGTGCCCTAAGTGTTGTTTCTGGCCAGCACGTGGGTTCTGGCAGAGGGTGATGCAGATCTTGGGAGTTATGAGAATTTGGTAAGATAATTGAACTCTGAAGGAGTCTGAGGTTCTCACTGCAACATGCACAGACATCCTGCACAATTATTTCAGTGCACAGAAACTGTTTGGAAAACAACTGATTAAAGCTAAAGCTTGATTTATGCTGCTGTGATTGTTTGAAGCAAACTCTGTGTTGGCGGGGCTCTTGTGTGCTTTCAGACACTTTCAATAGAATTTCATCAAAAATGAATATTCAGATCTTTGATAGCCAGGGTAGTACACATCGACTTTCCACAGCAGATTTCCATGAGGCTTTTCAGGAGCATTTTGATGACAAATACTACTGCTGTTGCAGGCACAAAGTTACTCTGTCCTGTACCATGGCGAAAATCCTAAGCAGAACAACAGCAGCTCATGTACTCTCCTTGAGCTTGTTCCAGAGAAGTCAGTGACATAAGTATGTATGTTGACTACCATGTCAGCCTAGCAGACATAGCTCAAGTATAGATTCTAATCCTTATAATGGGCAAATTAGTAAATCCTTCCTCTGCAGTGGAGTTACACTGCTGCAGTGAAGATCAGGCTATAGCCCCAATTCCTAGGGGTTGTTCTCTAGGGCTGAAAGGCAACTTAAGATTGAATTTCTAAAGATAAGACAATTCCTTGAAACAATGGCCTGTTTCAGATTCCCTGAATCTTTCAAGAAGCTTGATGTGTAAGTTTCATTTTTATGATTTTAATCTTTATATTTTAATTTTGCCTTTTATAAGTTTGATTTCATGGAACCACTGTGTAGGAATATTTTACAGGCACCCTAATTCCTTCTCCAGTATTACATATAATGCCTGAGAATAAAAGGGAAATAGATGGCATGATATTAGTTTATCCTTTATACAAAAATATCAAAGTCACATAACCTTATGTCTAATAATTTCACTTAATTATACAGTTCTACTTTTGCATCTTCAAAGTCATCTACAAACAATAACTAATTAATTCTCACTTCAACTCTTTGAAATAGTTGCATAATTAATCCAGCCTAACCAA
The DNA here is from genome assembly GCA_032275445.1 of Crypturellus soui. Lineage (NCBI taxonomy): Eukaryota > Metazoa > Chordata > Aves > Tinamiformes > Tinamidae > Crypturellus > Crypturellus soui. The sequence goes on along the minus strand of JAUBNY010000117.1, from coordinate 1,248,015 downwards.
TTCCTTGCCAAAGGCAATGATTTGAATCAGTATTTCTTATGGGATTAGAGCTCTGATATTTTCCAGCCATACTCTGCTGTGCGTTCACTAAACCAGCATTTCCCAGATCTCCCTAGGCTGTGCTCGCCTGTGCTTCTTTGCTATAATGGTTTTGGATGACAAATGCCTTGGCCTGCACCAGAACTTCATTCCATATCTTCCACGACTGCAAAATGATTCGTATTCCCACTTTCCCTCAAAAATTCCTTTACTCCAGTCTCTCTAGGAATGTGGAAGATTTTTTCTACGTCAAAATCCTTTTCAACTGGTAAGATTGCATAGCTACATTCGCAGCTGACAAAAAGGTGGATATTGTTGTAAAACATGTAGTCTGCTTCTACCACAAATTGACTGTGTTTGACTAGGAAGAATTACATGAGGTGTAGAAGTTGGGATGAATGATCAGAATGGTCTTGCCTGGCTTTAGATCACCGAATGTGTACTGAGTAATAAGTCTGTAGTCAGAATGATTCAGGAGGATAAAAACTACAGCTCTGAAAAATAAGAATTATACATTCACCAAATGGAGGATGGCTCAGTATAGACATATGGCAGATTCATTTTTTTCAGACTGCTGATAATCTCAAAGAACATGTAGTAACAGAACAAGAGAGCTTGTTGGTGGAGGTTCCTCCACCACCCACACTAAGTGGTATTTTGGGGCATATAAATATGAGTCAATAGTATTAACACATCCCTTTCAAACTGAGTAATTTCTACTATAACCCAAAGTGACTGCTTGCAAAGGAGATATGCAAAGACATTAACATTCTTTCATTTTAAAATAATTATATACTCTAAATAGCTGCAGGAGAAAACACATCTCTTAAGGATTCTCATGGAACGTGTAACTTTTAGTGGAAATATAAAGGTCTATCTGTTACATAACATAGTTTAATTATTAAATGACAAGCACCTGAAGTTCACCCAAGCTAAGCAGCAAAGCTTTCACGTATGATGCTGCCTGACGATGAAATCCTGCCCCTTGACAATTGAATTAAAACATTCCTTTCACAGCCACAACCAAGATGCCTGTTCTGATACTTTATTTTACACTTATGTGACTCTACAAATGTTAAGCATATGTAGAGTCAATGCAGCAATGAAGACTTGCTGCATAAATCCTGGAGGAAATTTTCTTCTAGTCTAGGAATCCGTGTTTCAATCTCAGCTCTCAGGAGCATTGAGGGAGCTGGTGAGCAGGGTCTGAGAGCCTGGCCCCACTGGAGTGTCAGCAGGTGCTGACATTCACTCTTAGTGAATGGCAGCCTGTCAAGATGCTGATTGCTGAGGTGTATTCAGCATTCCTTGCTTCTCTCAAGCAGACAGGAAAAATGAAGTGCCCTCTTTCCACTAGGCAAATTTAAATAAAGCAGGCAGTTTACCGCATTTAATGAACTGTTATAGCACATGCAGATGAACACTTCCCACCTCTCCTGCACATATCCGGCACATGGAAGTCACTTGTCCTCTATTTCCATGCTACATAGTAACTTTGCTTACAGAAATATAGCTTACGAAATTGAAACAGAGTCCCCAAAAGGCTTTAATTTGCCAAAGGTTAAATATCCTCCCAGCATTGGACTTGAGTCTTCTCAGCTTTATCAATGCTTAGATGCTAAATAAAATAGTCAAATAGTCTACTGCCCTTTCTGTCCTACAGCTCAAATTATTATTATCATTATTATTTTTTGTAGGCTTTCACCTTTAATTAAAACTCCAGTGAGAAGTCTGGTATCCCATAAACTGAAGAACTAGCTGCTTCTCTTCTAACCAGGGATAGCTCCAAATTTTGTCCATTAGACTGTGCTTTGAATCTCATGTGGCCCACTTACTTTACCAGAGTCATAATGGAAATACAATCAAACTGGAAATACAGGATCAGTACAGGTAAAAGCAAGTGAGTTAAATCACTTTCAGTGAAATCAATTTCAGTGAAATTCTGCTCATCACAGAGCTTTTCCAAGACACATCCCTCACAAATGTACCTCCTGAAGCCAATTCTGCATAAACATAGCCCTTTTTTGCATCTCTGTCACAGAATGAGTTGGGGGGAAAGAAGGCGAGCGACGCAGTGCACCCCTGTCGCAATCTCCCATGTTAAGCTCAGGAGTCCTATACAATTTTCCCCCTCTCTTTGCAATTGTAAAATTGCAGAAACAAATATGGACATAATTCTAGAATATTTCTTATGACATAAAGTGCAGAATGGCTTACTATCTCCTAGAATAATTTGTGCTAGTGCCTCATAAATCATATCAAACTATGATATTTGGATAGGGCTTTGAAAATGTTCTGACTACTCCATCACTACTTCGAAACTAAAGGGTGAGCTAAACCCGTTCATCTGTCTTGTACCCAAAGGCATTGTTTATATATATGTGTGTGTTGTATATACATTCAATCACACATACACATATAGAAGTTGCATAAACTGACATTGCCTCTAACAAAAATGTACTTCAATAGCAGTACAGGCAAAATATTTAAAACATTTTAAGAAATGGCTCTTGATTTGGTGGGTAGCTTTGGCTGCAGTGACCATGAGTTGGTGGAGTTCAGGATCTGACAAGGAGGAGACAGGGCTGTAAGTAGCCTTGCAACCATGGACTTCAGGAGGGCCAACTTTAGCCTCTTCAGAGACCTCCTCGGAAGAATCCCATGGGCTCGGGCTCTGGAAGGAAGGGGGGCTCAAGAGAGCTGGTTAGTTTTTAAGCAGCACTTCCTCCACGCCCAGCAACAGTGCATCCCTGTGCGTAAGAAGTCAGGCAGAGGGAGCAGGGGACCTGCGTGGATGAGCAAGGAGCTTGTAGCAATACTCAAGCAGAAGGTGGCGGTTTGCAGAATGTGGAAAAAAGGACAGGCCCCCTGGGAGAAATACAGGAATGTTGTCAGGGAATGCAGAGATGCGCCAAGGAAAGCTAAGGCACAGCTGGAACACAATCTGGCCAATGATGTTAAAAATGACAAGAAAAACTTCTATACATATATTAATAGCAAAAGGTAGATTAGGGAAAACGTGGGTCCCCTGGTGAACGGGATGGGCACCCTGGTTATGAAAAACACAGAAAAAGCAGAGTTGCTGAATGCATTCTTTGCAGAATGGTGCTTACCAAGGGCAGCCCTGTAGAGTCCCAGGCCCTGTTGACAAGAGAAGAAACCTGGAGAGAGGAAGACTTGCCCTGGGTAGAGGAGGACTGGGTCAGAGAGCACCTAAGGCAACTCGATACCCACAAATCCATGGGCCCTGATGGGATGCACCCCAGAGTGCTGCGGGAGCTGGCGGATGTCATAGCCAAGCCACTCTCCATCATCTTTGAAAGATCCTGGAGAAC
>JAUBNY010000117.1:1228863-1241574 GCA_032275445.1 Crypturellus soui | reverse complement strand
GAAAGGAAAGGAAAGGAAAGGAAAGGAAAGGAAAGGAAAGGAAAGGAAAGGAAAGGAAAGGAAAGGAAAGGGAAAGGGAAAGGGAAAGGGAAAAGGAAAGGGAAAGGGAAAGGGAAAAGGAAAAGGAAAAGGAAAGGGAAAAGGAAAGGGAAATGAAAGGGAAAGGGAAAGGGAAATGAAAGGGAAAGGGAAAGGAAAGGGAAAGGGAATTGCTTGATCTTCAATTGGAAACCTCCCTGTGAAATTTTCAGAACTTTCATATAGCTTTCATAGTATCTTGTGTGTTCTGCTAGGGGAATATGTTAGAATAGTTGGGCATTTACCTATGTATTTCTTTCACCAGGTGTAACATAATACAATTTATATTTTTTGCTTGGATTTAAAATATTCCAGTCCATGTGGGTTTTATTCAATAGTGGCTCTATGGAATACCGCCAGAGGGCAACATGACAGCTGCAAGCTGGTTCACTCCTAGGGCTGCCGTCCTGGAGGCGCTGGTGGGAACTTACTGATTCTGGTGCTGGAACAAGCCTAAAAAAACCACTATCTGTCTTCCACAAATGCAAAAAATATTTTTAAAAATAAAAACTATTAAATTTAAGCAAACATGCTACGGATAACTCATAAACGTGAGTATAATTAATAAGAATGATGTATATTGTTGATCAATTTTATAAAGCAAGAAGAGACATGCATTACATCATATGGCCTTCTCTATAAACAGCTAGTCTTACCAATTTTCTCTCTCTACATATATCTTCACACACACATACATATATAATACATATACACATGTATATGTCCTGCCTACACATATACATTCACACATAAATTTTAGCTCTACATTGATTTTATATATGGAGTACTGAACAAATGTAGAAGAGCTGAATTTGATTCCTGACACTGTTTTATTGGTCCCTAGGGCTTCAGAGAATGCTTTACAAGAGGCCTAATACGGTTCTATAGCCAGAGGCTTTGAGCTTGTCACATTCCAGAAATGGAGCTACATTTGTTTGGTCAGGGTTTGAATATGAGGTCTCCATGGAAAAAAGGAGTCTTGGGATGCATGTGTTTTGTGATCTGAATCCTGCTGCTATTTTGGTGTCCCACAGAAGCTCTTGTATTTCAGTTTGTTCTCATCATGAAACCTTTGTTTCCTTTTTTTTGTATTTATTTTGAAGAGAAAATTGTATAAAACAGTGGGAAAAATCCTAAATTACCAGCTCATTTTTTATTCTAAACATTACTCACACAAACTTCAAAGGAAATAATAAGCAGTGCTTAAACTGAGGTCTTTCATATTTGGCTTATTGTTTGCACAATGCTGTGGATAAAATTTCAGTTACAAAGTCACTGTGGCCTCAACTTTGAATCACTTGCCTTTAATTCTGTCCCACAAATGCACATAGATGTGATAGCACTTTTTGTTACATATAATGCAATAGCTTGTTCTCTGCTTTACATTTTCCTAAACACACTTCATTAGACATGGAAAAAAAACTTGGATTTACTACTGCAACTTGTATTTTAGAAGTCACAGTTCATTTTCTTCTTGGTCCAGTTTGCCCATTCATTTCCTATCTGACAATCCACCTCTTGCTGAAATCCTAGATGTGTCAGTGGAGTCCCTAGCTGTAGTGCGTGAAGGGACATGCAGCAAGAGACAACCCAAAATGAGGATGAGACAGGGATATAATGAACCCAAAACTCTTACAGGACACATTTCATAATGTGATAAATGGGTTGTAATTCGCAAGATAAACAAAGTGATAAGGATACTTAAGATGGTGCAGGGTTATAATTTGCGAGTGACCAGGATACTTAAGCTGGTACCAGGTTGTAATTTGCAAGTGACAAGGCAAAAACAAAGAACAAGGCCAAACTGCAGCCCAGAGAATATGAAAAGACCAGCGAGGAAGAAAAGCAGCCCCCATCAAGAAGACCACCAGGAAATCTCATTGTAATGCGTCAGAACTGGGAATCCAAACTGGGAGGAGACTTTTGGGCAACAGTAAATAAAAGGTGCTCTCACGGACTACAATGCACGCGCAGTTGGTAGAGCAGAGACTCCCTGGCCGTCCAGCGCTGCTTGCTTGTTATTTACAATAAAGCATTCTGATGAATTGATTGGCCCCGAGAATTTGTCAGTCTATAACAATAAGATAATCAAGATGACCATGCAAAGCAAATTTTAAGGAATTAAGCTCAAATGTCTGCAAAAAAAAGCTTTATTAATAGGATTTGTTTTATCAAGCTGTTAAAATCATTTTTTAAATGGTGGTTGAATATACTGCAGTGCTTTGAATTCTCAAAAAGATACATAGATTCTTAACAATTTGTCTATATGATAAAGATACAAGTTCCAGGTTCCAGTAAAAGTGTTGTCTATATCAAAGGCATTGAGTCCTCTTGAGTGCCAGTGAAGTTCTTCTTCACAAGTAATGTCTGGGACATCTGCTTTCAGCTCTTAATTTTTCTTTTGACTAATCTTGTCTCAGTCAAGTAATAACCTGTTTTCACTTCATTACTAAGATAACACTGTCAGTGCTAAAATATAATTGATTCCCACATTCATCATTTGCATCTGCTACATGGTAAAGTGTACATTATCTTTTTGTAACATTTGCTTCAAATGACAAGTATTTTGTATGATGTTCTTTACATTTTCTTATGCTGATGATACTTCTGCATTTCCTTCCATAATACAAAATAGTTAATTACCAATCAGAGCAATCCTCCTGTTCATGTGGATAGGGTATTTTATGCCTCCATTTATTACCCTTATTGTCAAACAACTACAAAATCATGACTGGCTCCTCTTAGTTACTGTTGCTTTGGAAACTACTTCTTTGATACTTGCACACAGCTTGATTTGTAAGTGACTGTTCTTTCAAAAAGAGAATTAAAAGAGTCTGTTTGTTCTCTTTGTATTACAATTAATAACAAGTCTAAGAGCTCTATTTCAAACTGGTGGGCTGTTGTCTCAGAACTTTCTGAGTCAACCTTCTGAAAGCCCATTAACTTTCAATTCAGAGTAGGCATTTCTCAGCTAAAACTTACAATTAGAGAGGAAGGACAATGCAACAATTAATGAAATCCCGTCCCCAGTTCTTCACCAACCTTTTTTTCAGTGACCTTAGTATATTTCTGTGTAAACAGCTATTCTTTTTTCCGTTGGTTGGTTTCTCTGAAGAGGAAATATTTGAAGCCAGGACTATCTCACAGTAGAGGAGGATGTCTTCAAAGTTCTGCTGTCCTAATTGTATTCTTCATATATGCTTCTTGTTGCATTAGAACCAGTGAAGGGTCTCAGGGTTTCCGTACCACAAACTTTTGCTATTAAGAAATTATAAAGCATGGAAACTTCTTGTTCTTTGAGACTCCATGATAACATAGTGCTTACTATAAAATAATAATGCAACATATTTGTCATCATTTAATTTCTAAACTTTCAAGTTGCATGAAATAGCATTTTTTTAAGCTGTACCTTTTTAATTCATTAGAATGAGAAAGAAACTTAAAAAATAGTTGCTGTAGTACAGAAAATACAGAACTTTCATCCCATAACTTTTTCTTTAAATACAGTTTTGGAAATCCACCCTTAGTATCCAGTAACTGCCTTATTAACTCTAAAGATCTGTTAGGATGCTTTGTCCTCTCTGGTATACTCAGCCTAAATTCTTTTTACACTGAAAGCAGCAGGGAGTCTGATTTTAGCACTGGGTCTGTTCACAGTGACACAAGATTTTTGACATTAATCTTAAGAATTATACTTTATTAGAATTTTTGTCAGTGACTGAAGTGCCTTTGAAAATTACCAAGCCCTGGAGACTGTCATCCTGTATTCTCTACCAGTCAGGTACACACTGGCAGCCACTACTCAGGCTGCCCAGAATTGTTCCTTTGCCATCCGCTCTAGGCAGGCACAGAAAGACCACACTTAAAAAGGACAGAACCAGCAGTCATGACTTTATTCTCAAAAGCAATAATAATTCTGCAGTGCTTCTTAGTGCAAAAACCCTCTGTTGAAATGGCACTCACATCACCACATGAATTTTTGTCTCAGTCTTGACTTGTACTAGAGTTGAGCTGGTAACTAAAACTTTCTTGCTACTCTTTATATAGCCAACAGATAGAGATCAGTTCCATCAGATGAAAATTCAAAGCAAGAGTCTAAAATTAACTGCGTTCACGTGCTTCAAATCTTCAACTTCACCCTCCATCAAAGTGTCAGAGGTTGAGTATCCCTGCAACAGGCCGTTAGTGCATCCCACCAGTCTTCCTACACACCCTACAAGTGTATTACTTCCTGACATGCTTCTGGATTCTCAGGGCTCCAATTCTTTCCCCAGGAAGCTGCTGTACAACAGGAAATGTACATATAGGTAATGCTGGTCATGAAAATAAACTTTCCAGTTTCCAGACTTCCAAAACATGTTGGCAGAGGAACTTTTGGTATTTACTGAATGGTTTGAAGAAAAATATTTGGTTTTCTCTGAGTGCTGTCCAGGACACTGATTTTAATGAGTATTACATCCTTATAGGGTTGATATATTTTAATCTTACCTAGCATCCCCAAATCTGTAATCCAAGCTGGTTAATTTTAAAGCAGACAAAAGTACCCATTTGTAAATGCCCAAGTGACATAACAATAAAGATTCAATAAGAACATGCTGACAAAAATTAAACAAAACCATCAACTGATCCTAGGCTTAAATCTGGAAGCTATCCAGCTAGCAAGCTGGAGGCACTAACAATTACCTGCTCCAGATGGTTAGGGGCTCGGGCTGTGCACACACAGTCTGTCTTGCAGGCAGGTTGGATTCCTGGGAGATGAGAGAAGCCTGATCAACTGGGGAAGCATGAATGCTTTTGTATTTAATCCCTTCCTCAGGTCACCCAAGCTGTGTGTATGGAGAGGTAACAGGGATTTCCACTGAGATTTCTACCTCCTTCCTGACTATTGATCCTAAAAGTATTCAAGGCAAAGGTTGATTCTCACTGATTGCCTCTCCTTGTAAGGAAATGTTAATATCCCTTTTACAGTTATCTCCTTTTTCAGCAGTAAGCATGGCTTGTTTACCATGGTTTGACTAAAGTATTAGCTAATCATTATTGTAGTGAGAAGCAAAATGCTCTTTCCCCCTTGGCCATTTCTAAAATTCAGTGTGAAGTCTTTCTATATAGGGCACCTTATAGTTACTGTAAACATGTATTCAGAAACGATATTGGAGCTGCATCTCATTACTTGTTCTTGGACTAGAAAAGTTGGCAATCAGTTGGTTTGTGACGACTAAACCCCACACTTTGGCTTTAAAGGGCACAGTGATATTACTACCTTGCATGCACATGCTCATTACCCTACCCAGCAAGTAGCCCATTTGGTGCCTGCCGTATTGATTGATTTAGCTTCACCTGTTTTTTACACCCCATTTGCAGTTTACTGCTGCAGGATAGCTGGAACAAAGGTTACAAATCAAACTTTTGAAAGCCTGGCAATTAGATTGCGACATATGACATATAGGACACTGAAGAAAACATCTTAAAATTTAACAGTCATAGTTTGTTCTGATCTGAGATCTATATGATCTCAAATCATAATTCCCTATTTATTTTTTGTTTAGGAGCTATACACTCATATTTTAAATAAAATATTTCATGTTGATCTCTAAACTACAAAATTCTAAGGTCTTCAGAAGGCCATGTATTAAAGGATGAAACTAGATGCCCTTGTGAAAGCTGAGATCTGGAATATTTTGAAGAATTTCATTTTCCCCAAATCTCTCTCTCTCTCTCGCTCGCTATTGTGAATCAGATGTCTTCACATCTCTCGCTATTGTGAATCAGATGTCTTCAAATCTATTCCCCACGTACTGCATAGGAACATCACATTTCAAAGGTGTTAGAGACTTTTTTTAATAGCACAACAGGTAGTATTAATAGGACAGTAGATAATATTGAGATATTCTTTGTAGGCATTAGCTACATAGACTTTAAAATAAAGAAAAAAGTGATCCTTATTTTACCAATCCCAGCAAAGATGATGAACAGGAGCTCTAGGACAGTAAGATGCTGACCCATATCCACATTTAAGGCTCTTTTTCAAGTTTTTTACAACTTTGTAGAGCAGTCACAATATTTGTATAAATTATCTGTCTTTATTCTTTTTCCAAGGCCCTACATTTACTGTTTCGACCTTAAATTCTGAGATCTTCGGAAGAAAGGACATTATTAAGCATTGGGAAAGTTAACATGTTACGCCTGTTGCTACAAACAAACAATACACTTGGATACAGCTGAGCAGGTGAGATCTGAAGTCATACCCCAAACGGCTCTACATGTGTCTATGAAGGAGCTTCAACATAGCTTAAATATCAGATAAAAGACAAGAGTTGTCCCCAAAGAAATTTTCATCAAATGGCAGAGAGAGAAATATGTATCTCAAGGATTCTCTTTCAGCTTGCATCTGACCAGAAATCACTGGGTAGCAAGAGATGCTGAGCAACACAGAGACTTAAGGGAAAAACCCAAATACTGTGAGGAAGAAGCTGAGAAGCTTTCACTTCCAACAGGTTTTGGAGCTTGTAAAGAAAAAAATCAGAGCCTTTTATTTCCTATGAATAAAAAAAATCTTTCAGAAATGTTGTCTTCTCTAGCTATGTTTTGTCTCTTATGATGCACCGGGATGATTTAATTGTACTAGCTGCCTAAAAGAATTCTGTCTTCTTCACAGAAATATCTGATGCTTTCCCTAAAACAGAAGGCCTGACAGTTTTACAAAATTTTAACTTTTTGCATATCCTCTGGTTACTTTTAGCTAGAAGTGAAATAAAACCAAAGCTACATCTGTGAAAACAGCCACAATCCCTGTCAAGAACCCTACTGAGAAGCTATATACTTATTTAGCACCTGAAATCAACCGTCACTTCTCAAGATCATAATCAGAGCCATAAGCTAGGAAATGCTAGGAAATGCTTGTTTTCTGAAAACACATTATGATTTTTTTGAATCATAATTAAAGATATAAATAAATAATCTACAAGTATATTAAAATACTAAAATAATAGTAATTTTTGGTAATTTAATTTTAATCTAAATAGATATTTATATATCAGATGGGACAGATTTTATTACTTTCCAAGCAATAAGCAGTGAGGTTAATCTCCCCACGAGTGGAGGCTAAGACAATAGAAAGGACTGAAATCACAACCTTAGAAACGTCCAGACTTTCTGATGGTAGAGTTTTTTAATGACAACGATATGATTTTCTGATATATAGCTTGTTTTTGTAATTTTAACTTCTAATTCCAGCTTTACCATCTAAATTATATCTTGTATCATCAAGGTTACAGCAATGTTGCCTCAAATTAGAAGGTGCTGCTTTAACCTAAAATCTAGTTTTGGATTTTTGTTTACAATTGAGTGTTTTCCTCAGGTTTAATTGTATTACATTTGGGGTTTTGCATTTTGAAATATGTTTCACATCACCTTTGTACGGTTAATCTAAGACGGTTTGATCATTCACCAGCAGTTAGGCAGTAGAAGGCCATAGGCCTCTATCAGACAAGGGAGTGATGCAAGTGTGAAGCCCTGTCGCCATAGCAACTCGGCTGGCACACAGGGTGCTGTATTTAACCTTGGGGAGCTTTTAAAACTCTTCGTTCCTGAAATAGCTAAGCACAGTGTTGTAATAGGTATGTGTCTTCAACGCTGTAACAGTAGATTTGTCATCAAAATGTGCAAACACTTGGGCCCAGTATAATTCCCAACTAAGGTACCATTAATGTATGAACATTCAAACTGACGTGGCTAGTGGAAGTCATGACTTGCTGTTATAAATGCACAATAATGCTTGCTCTTTTTGCAAGTGGTAGGCAGCTATCCATAGAACTGATTGCAATAACACAAAAGCATCATAGCAGAAAAAATATTTCCAAGAATTACTATTTACAGTTTTATTCCATTTTTTCTCTTACCAGTCTACGCACAACTATGGATTGTACTCACCTCTTTCCACAGTTCACAGTAAGCTTTGTCAGCGGAAAAGTGTGTATCGTTTTGTGTTTGCCTTGCAGGTTTGGATTTTCTAGCTTCTAGTAAACTAGCCATGTAGATGATACTAATTAGAAATATATTTATATATGCCCTCGAGTCAGATAGAAATCATATGAATTAGCCTCGTTAGAGGGTCATGTGGCTAGTTTAAAAATCTCTAAGCAGCTAATGTTTGCTAAAACCAGCATTTAAATAACATCTGATAAAGAGACAGAGATTTTAGAGGGATTAGATCAAAAAATCAAGATGAATTCTTGGAAGAGACAAAGAGCAGTAGGTTGAAATACTGTATGGTTACTACATCACCATTTCCCCATTTAGCATAGTGTCAATTTGTATGACAAAATTCCAGGAACAGAAAGCCAGATTAATAGGAAGACTTAGTTACCCAGTTACCCAATTGCCCTGCAAGGTACCTAAATCATGTATCATTGCTCTTTCCCAAAACCCCCCTGAATTGCTTTAGGTGTCTACAGTCTCTTGGCACCTCAGTGGTAATTATAGAGCAGCTGAGGTTGGAATGGGCATCTAGATATTGTCTAGTGTAACCCCCTGCTCAGGCAGGGTCAGTTAAACTGGTCTAATGTCAGTGCTCACTCTTTTTCTGCAGAAAAAAATCATATTCAGACATTTGGTTTCTGTCTATACTTTGGCAAGATTTGAAAATGAAGCCTTCCCATGTATAGAATCTATAGAACAGGAGTGTTGATGTCTTTATATGAAATGAGTTTCTGAGGAAGAGCATTCATTTAGGATGAAGAAATATTAAGTTCTGTCAATAGAAGAAATGCACCTGAGAATATCCAAATCCCAAGAGAAGATTTAAAAGAGAAGCCCCATTAAACTAGTTAAGGAAATGGCTAAGCATGTTTACCATTAAGTGAGAAAAAAATGGTATTCATAAAATGTGTGTATGATAAAAAGAAAAGACATTATTACAGAATTCCATCACAGCTGATATCTTGTGGATTTCAGCTATAAAAGTAAGAGAAATATATATAAGGAATTGCATTATTTTTTTTTCCTACCTTGCTATTGCACTGATGTTCAGGAACATGCACTTATATGCTATTTTAGTTACTTTTCTAAACAGGTAATTTAGAAATATTCATTATAATTAGGAAGGTTTTATAGACTGTGCAACAAGAAACTCTGATCTAAAACTGGAAGAATGCTGAAAAAAATCTGATAAGTGGGAGAGTAAAAAGAAGGAAGGATGCTTTTAAAATTTCTGCCAAAAAATCAAGTTACAAAACTAGTTGAAAATATTTTGTCTAGTCCAGCAGTTTCTCAGTCAAAAGTCAGGTCCTGTGCCTATTGAAGTCAGAAGCTGGAAGCTTCTCACCATCTTAGTAGGACAGGAAAGTACACATCTTTGAGGAGGGATAAATGTTTTAAGTTTCTGTTTTGAGATAAATACATTTTGGCCCACTTCTTCAGTAAGGTACAATCCTGTAATTTGTTGTGCTCCAGCAATGACGAACTTCTCAGTGGATGACTATGATTACAGCAATCTCTTCTAATCAGGCCAGAGACACCCGTCTGCCAGTCTGACCCTTTCTTCCAGGACATGGGCTTCTTGACTAATCCAGAACTTCAGGCACAGTGGAAATACTGTTGAGACATATCCAGTCCCTGACTATGACTCATGCTATTCATGTTACTCATCCATGTGGGCACTAATAAAGTGACTGTGAGGTTCTGGGAACACAGAGGATGGAGTCCAGGTCGCAAGTAGTACTTGCCAATACTCCCATTTGACTGTAAAGGCCTACCCTGGCTCTTATGAGTCATCAGGATGAATGTAGATCTTCATTAATACTGTTGGCACTGAGCTCCAGCTTCCTTAGAAATAACATGCTGCGTTATAAAGGAGGAATAGTGAGAAGAGGGAAACTGTCTGATACCAGTGCACAAACTTGGTGAGAAAGACTTTGAGGTTGGTTTAAAAGGATGTATACTCAGTCACTAGAGAAGCCAATTTCAGAGTTTCAAATGCTATCTGAAATACTATGTGTCATTCACAGTATTGCAGAGACTGGCAAACTGTATAATGTAACCCCCAGATTGACTTTCAATTTTTTCAATAGAATGATCAAACCATGACTCCAGGATATTTAAAATTAGCATTCTAAAAATTCAAAAATGCTTGCAGAACAGATTCTTTGAATTGCAAAGAGCTCAAGACGCAAAAAGGTGTGAGGTATTTGTCTCGTGGAACCACAGAATTACAGATCTGAGGTTGGAAGAGACCTCGGGAGGTGTCAAGTCCAGTCACCTGCTCAGAGCAGAGTCAGCTGGAGCAGGTTGCTCAGAACTGTGTCTAGTTGGCTTTTGTGTATCTCTAAGGATAAAGTCTTGACAACCTCTCTGGGCAAGATGTTCTGATGTTTGACCACTCTCATAGTAAAAACCTGCCTCACATCCTGCCACAAAGCCCCACAAAAATGAGTCTGGCTCCCTCTTCAGTATTCCATCCCATTGTATAATTTTTCTGTAAAAGTGTATGTTGGGAAAATGGATGGTAATTTTTAATGCTCAAACACATCTCATTCCTCTAGATAAGAGCTAGGAGCTAATCCCCTGCTCTGTAGTTACAATTGAGTGAGTGACAAGAAGAATTATCACTGTTTCACCGTTAAACCAGAGGGGCAGCTCAAAGTCTCATTTCTATTCAAAATTTCTTTTAGTGATTTGAAGGATGAAATTTAATAAGTAAGTCATCACTTACTTTGGTGACTGGATCAGATATTGATTGGAAATCAAAAAAAAAGCTTTGAAAAGTCAGACATCATCTGAAATTAAGAGCAGATGAAATTCAACAAAAACAAGTGCAAATAGACAAATATAACATGGAAAGGATATGGGGGTCGTAGTGAATCATGACTGACTATGAGTCAGCAACACAATATTGCTATAGAAAAGGATGTCTTAGTTGATACATTCACAGAAATATGGTATGCAAGCCCTGGGAGGCAGTTATTCTGCTCTACTTGTGTGCCAGCTGGACCTTAAGTTCCTGTGTCCACTTTTAGACACAACACTGCAAAGAAGATGACTTGCAGAAAATCCAGAGACGAGTGAAAAGAATGCTAAAGTGTCTAGAAAACGCAATCCATAGAAAAAGATTAAAGTATTTAGGTTCCATTAGACTAGAGAAGAGCAAAAATAAAAGAACATGGGATAAGCACACTAACATGCAAAAAAAAATAGTTAAAGAATAATGATCAATTGTTACCTAAGATCATCAAGGAAGGGCAAGAAGAAATTGGTGGAATTTATAGCAAAGAACATTTAGTTGCAATATTAGTACAAACTTTTTAAGGTAGAATATTTTGGGTGATGAAGTACTGCATTTAACTCTCATGGATAGTACTGAACTTGCTTTATTGAATATAATTAAGGACCTAGCACTAATAGGTGCTAACATCTGTTAGGTCTAGGGATATGTGAATCTGCCCCAGTGCAGGGGCTAGACAGGGCAGCCTCTTGTAGGCCTTTCCAGACCTGTGATTTTGTGTTTTTAGCACAATAGATTTCCACTGCAAATTAATAACATCCTTTTCACAGTGTAGATGAATGTGAATTCTAGTTCTTATCTGGAACACATGGGCCCCCACGAAGAGGGAAACTTCATATTTACCAGTCTCTAGAGGGATTAGGATCTATAAGTAGAAACAGAAGGAATATTTCTTAGTATTGCAGTTGCAGTTTACAGAATCTACTAATCTGTGCTGGGGGCTGTGCTAGAGGGCTCCTGAGATTTTGCCAGCAAACTGGAAAGTTGGGGTGCTCTCCCTCTTCTGATGGAAACTCCTCTCTTTGGCTGTTCTTAAATAATTCTTGATAGATATGCTTTCTCCTTGGGCAGTCAGAAATATTTATTTTGGAATATGAGAGCATACCAAGCACGAGATATTTTTCTTAAGTGCCCTGGAAAAATATAACCTTAAATTCTTCCTACATAGCTCCAGCTCCATACTAGGGTAAATCAACATGTCACCACTGATTACAAGGTGCATTTCATGGAAGATCAATAGCATAGAACTTCTGTTGATAATTAAAGGTATCAAAACAATGATCTGCATCTAGCAACACTGCTTAAAGAGCCAGGCTGCTTCTAATTTATTGATCTGTAATGTATAGAAGAGGTTATTAAGTTGGCACATGCAGTCTGTATTAATAAAGCTTAATTGGACAGCAAAACTTATTATGATGAAGTCAGTGGCTGCTCTACACTTTCTCTGCTTGCTGGTTACATTATTTTCCCTGGAAATCTTGGCATTTTAAAAAATACATATAAAATGTTTGAAAACGAAGCTGCAGTCCAAAACCAGCTATATATAATACAATCAACTACAGTCTGATTTGTGGCAGCCCGAAGATTTCAAATTAAGTGTTACTGCACTGAAAAGGCACATACACCCATGATGTTCTTTATTGAAACCGTTCTCTATTTCTAGATTTAATGGGCCAGATTCAAAGGAAGAGGATCCTTCTTTTTAATAGGATTGTCACTTCTTTCAATGAGTATGAACTGATCAGTCATTTTTGTGGATGCTATGTGGTTCCCAAGTATAACTAAAATCATTTAGGAATATAATGTTTTCTTTATTCTTTTTCAATGAATTTGAATGTTGCAATAGATAATGCAGA
>JAUBNY010000117.1:1202222-1217389 GCA_032275445.1 Crypturellus soui | reverse complement strand
GAATTGTATAATGAATGTGATAAGACCACATGGTTTCTGAGTAAAGAATACTTGTCCAAACCCTGAGCTGGCAGTGACATTTTTTTCAAGACTTCGGTGTCTTTGCCAGATGTGGCTCAGTGTTCTGAAAAGTCCTTTCAGGAATCATGAGCTCAAATTCAGTGTTCATGAGTCCTGGAAGGTCAGCTACTTAGATGTGTATCTGCACAGGAATGCTTAGCCACAGAGACCATGGTTATAGGTGACTTGTGGACCAAGTAATTTTTGACAATGTTCCTGAAAAGAAGCAGAACTTTGTGTGAGTTGTGAGCACAGGGAACCACTGACTCTCCACTATGAAGGCTCAGTTTTCTCAGCTCAGTAAATATTTTGGTAATATTTGGACTCATTTGAACTCTGTAGCTTGAGATTACTACAGAACAGTTTGTTTAGCTTCTGTACAAGGACTGATTTTTCATTTACACAATAGTTCAGCAACTGTCACTTAAGGTCTATCACCTCTAGACATACGGTCCCATTTTGTACTGCACAAAATCCTTGGGGCCATCAGGGACCCCTCTCAGTCAACTGACAAAGCTTGAGAAGTGTCAAAACAGGCTTCTACAAATTTCTTAAGTATAAATGACGTCAACCCTACTTCATCATTGACCAGAATTAAGTGTCCAGCAACTTAGATGAGTATCAACTGCAATAATGTGTTCTGACAGAGAAAGGTACTGGGAGTTTGACACGCATGCCAGGCTCACGCCCAGGCAATGTATGTGTTCACAGGAACTATTTCTTTATGACAGCTGTTACGTATGACATTCACCTCACTGACATCTGTGAGTATGGCCACAGAGCAGAATACTAAAGACAAATTGATGATTTTCAGGAGAGTCATTGCTGTTTTGTGACAGTGGCTACTACTTATTTAATACTGGCAGCAGATAAAAACACAATCATTATTGCCCTTGGGTTTAGCAGGACCCTGTTCTGGACCCTGTCAGCTTTCCAACCTGCTGTAGTTACTTCCATAGTGGTCAAGCATACTGAAGAAGGAGACAGAATTTTTACTGAAATCATACATGTATATATATATATATATATATAAATATATATATGGCTTTTGGGCTCATAAGCCAGTGGCAAGAAGTTAGTCAGATCCTCTTCTGGCTTATTTTTTCATTTCTGGTGCTTACCCCAAACCCTCAAATTTGATTTTCTGATTACTTCAGTTAGCAGCTGCTTTAAAAAAAAAATGGTCCTGGAGCTGCTACCTTACGCACAGGAACAATGGGGCCTGAGGCCCTGCTTCATACCCAGTTCTTTCATGGATAATGGAAAATTATCATTATCAGAGCTCTCACTAATGCCTCATGCTAACACCATGTTAGGGGCTTATTGTATTAAGTAAAAATTCTTTTTGCAGATTTGCTCTACGCAATGTGTCCTTACTCAGGGGTTGCTTCTTGGAAGAGGGATGAATGGTTACCAGCAGGGGTGGGAGGTTCTACAATTTATTTTTCCATTTAAAAGAAAACAAGATGTTTCTACATAAACATAACTGACAAGGAAGGCACCACTTAATAAATGATCTAGCATTATTTATACTTCATTCAAATAAAATACACTGAATATACTGTTGGTGTTGCACAATGTCTAGCTTGTATAGTCTGAACTCTGTGTAGACCTTCTGCAGGGCTTAGGCATTTCCCCTCTTATGACTTTTAATATCTTCCACTTCATGAAAGCTGGAGCATTAAAAGTCTCCTGTTCCTCCTGTTATTTTTTTAATACTTTAGGGTCACTGACCCTCTGCAGGGGTGTTCAGCAGTATCCAGAGGACAAATTGCCTCAGGCCTCTCTTCAGCATATGGGCATATTTTTAATAGCATGCTGTTCACGAATATTCATGGGGTCCTGTTTGCTGAACTCCTGGTAATTTAAATGCAGTTAGGTGTTACTCAGGACAAGGACTATGAAGGGTTCAGCTGCAGCCACCCTGCTACTCAGAGTGGCAAAAAAAGGGAGCTACCAGCACCTGCACCTCCTGCTCTGCTTGCAATGGCTCAAGCCCCAGGTAGATGCAACGGAGTGAGCAAAGCTGTGGCTCCAGCTTCCTCATGAGAAATAATTGGACCAAAAAAAAAAAAATAGTATCTTGCACGTTCAGCAAATCTGTACCAAAAAAAGAAAAACCAAAACCAAAACAAACAAACAAATAAACAAAACCCCCCCCAAAACAAAACCAGGACTGTATTACATGAGGTAGATGCTGCTGACTGGAGAAGGATACAGTGCTGCTTCTTAGCATTGTTTTGGACTCCCAGGACTCAATTAATTGAATCACAGATAATACCTCACTCACAGTTGCTGCAGAAATCATGCTGGCATATGGGATTTTTATCTTCTGAGTGTAGTCTGGCTTTCCACAACGCCCAAAGAGGGTGCATCTTCTTTTTCAGGCCTTCTGGAGTTGAATAAATGCAGTGCAAGCGGGAAGTACGATGTTTGCCAGAGACCTCCATGGAGAAGTGTGTATTGTGCCCATAAGTCTCTTCTTGCTTCCTAGAGGGTTTGGATATAAATAGGAAAGACAGTATTCCCTTTTGCCTGCTTTGTAGAAAACTGAATCCAAATGGAAGAGTTTTCAATTACAGAATCCTCTCTTCACTAAATGGAAGAGCTGCTGTGTAATGTTACATCTCCTCCCACGAGTGGGCACGTGCTAAACCAACATCCTCTCAGTACTCACAGAGTTAGGCTTCTTATAACTCATTCCTTCTGCATACTTATTACAGTGAACAAATTAAATAACCTTGTTTGCTCTTGCTTACATTGCTTGCAAATTGTGCTATTTTATGAAAAATCATTTGCAAATGCACTTTTCAAATGTGAAAAAGATCATACTATAGAAAAATGGAAAAAACTATGTCCAGCCAAAAATTAAGGTTTAAATCATGTCGTGCAGTGTTATGCAGATAAAAAACAGTTGCTATATCAGAATTATTGATCTTCATAGCATAGTATTTTCTAGCCATCCAACAGAACTGCAAGAGCCTGCACAAACAGACTCATGTGTAGACAGCTCATATAACAGTTTTTTTTATCTGCTATTTGTCTTCTGAAAGGAATGCCCACAAGAAATGGTAGATAGACTTAGACTTAGTCTTTTTTTCTGGCCCAAGTTTGAGACCAGTATTAAAAATTACAGACAAGCTTAAGAGTTTTTCTCTTTAAAAATCACTAAATACTTTTGTTCATTTTTTAACAACAGAATCACTTTGAATCTCACATCACAAATAAATTGAGAACTGTGACCTTGAGTTGTACCCTCACCCAAGCTGACAATGAGTTATTATAATTCTTGAAAGATTAAGATCTAAAGGCCTGTCTTATTTCTAATGGTGGCACTATGCTCATATATTACAGCAATACTCATACATCAAGTGGAAGAATTAGTAGATGATTGACCATATAATTTTGTATCTTGAGGGAATGAACCTCAAGGATTAGGGCTTCCAGCCCTTGCAGAATTAGGGCTGGCAAGGAAGGGTCTGAAAGCCCCAGCTCTGTTTAAGGCAACAAGATTGCACACTGTGAGTTCCTAGTTACCCTCAGAATCAACACATCATCCTCCATAAAATCTACATCTACAAAACAATGGATATTGTATGGACATCATGAAAGACCCATTGCAGAGTACAAGCACATTCTAGTTATAGACAGAAAATGCCTAACAATAAAACAAAGGAGGAAGGAGAATCTCTGCAGAAGGTGAGAAAGTTGAAGTCATATTGTAAGCTTAAGAGGTAAAAAAAAAGATGATCTTGGACTCATGACTGAAATTGTGAGCCCTACTGCCAGTTCGGGAGCTAAACTAAGGATAGCTTAAGAGGGTTCAAGTGAAATTTGAGCGGATGAAGCCTAGTCCTAGCCTGTCTTCAGGATGTTCTGTAGTTCTAGGATGTTCTGTAGAGTATGTGCAGAAGTAAAGGTATTCCACTTACCAAGGAAGGTCTTAGGATGGGGGAGAAGAACAAAAGAATCAAGAATAAAGAAGAATGAAGCAGTAAGGTATGTCAAGTGTATTTGTAGGAGAGAGAGCCAGAGGAGAAGAGCTGGGAAATCATCAAAAGTAATGTTTGGGAAAGCACAGCAAGATGACATGACAGGACACAGAGGGAGCTCTAAGTTTTATTAGAGAAGGGGTAAGAGAACATGGTTGGTGCAGGCCAATCACGAATGTGAATAAGAACATCGAGCTGGGGCTACCTTTCTCATGGTAGCTTCTCTACTATAAAGAACTACTTTGTTAAGAGTTCTCTCTTTTATGGAGGGGAACATCCAGTGCTCGGTGTCACACTCTTTTTTTTTTCTTCTTTTACTTACAGAGGTATTATGTTTGTCCTCTGCAAATCCTGCTTCTCCTATATTAGGCAACAGACTTTTCTTAGTGCCTGATAAAGAGCTAAAACCAGCTGTTTCAGACAAAGGTATTTTTAGTGTCTCACTAGTCCCTGCTGTAATAGGCTTTTATGGCTCAGCATGAATTCCCTGCAGGTAGTGCTGAAAGCTTAATCCACAATTGCATAAAGACAGCTAAAAGAAGCAACATAATATTTGCAAGCAGCTCTATAGTTCCTTTGTTCTGCAGAAGTGTGATCAGATTCACCAAATGTGTGATACATTTGATGAATATGCTTATCTTAGGCCCTTGATAGGAAAAAAAAATGAAACAAAAGTATAAAAATAAATATAAAAGAGATAAAACTAGTAATAAGGGACAAAACTAGGAATAAGAGCTCTTGTTGGCTAGTATATAATATAGTGGAAGTACATTATGTGCTTGTAAATATATATTCACTGCTAAATGATTCATAAATGATCAGTTCTAATCAGGCAGCACACAATCTAATGATTGTTGAATTGCAATGTTAATTTTTACCTCAGAACAAATTTGGATGGTTAATAACATCAGGAAAAAAAGTATGCCTTAATTTTTGAAATGTCCAGCTGCATCTAGTCTGGCTTACACAGAAAATGGTTAGCCACAAAGCTCCTTTTTATTCAGCATATATATTTATATATATATATATCATATATATTTATATATATATATATTTCTTTTTACTGAAATTTTTGGAGTCTGCTACCAGCTGTGTGATAACTCCTCCAGAACATATTGGGTTCCTAATGGACAAAACAGCTCTGACCCAGCTTTTAAAATTAACAAACCATGCCACCTCCACTTGCAAGACTGCATGGATAATTGTGGATTCTGCTCAGAGTTATTACAAACTCCACTGCCTGAATTAGCTTTAATTAGTAGATTTTCAGCCACTGGACAACTGGTATAACCTAGCATGATGATATTCTCAGCCACTAATCAAACCTTTCTTTTACCTTTAAATTTACACATGCTAAATCTATCACCCAGCCCTGGTGTATATGTTACAGAACTAGTTAAGAGCTTCCTTACGAAATGAATTTCCATTAAATAATGCCAATTTGTTGGAAAACAGTTTCTCAAGCCAACTCGTCTGCCAGTTCAACCTTTCATTTGCTGGTCTTCAAGGCTTCTCTATCTGCTATTTCTGATTGTCCTCTAGCTGCCTGCCAGAGAGGATGAGAGTTGAAAAACGGCTGTAGTTGGAAGGCACCTCTGGAGATTGTCTAGTCCAAACCTCTCCCTCCGTGCCTACCCTGATCGAACAAGATCAGCTAGAATAGGCTGCCCAGAACTGTGCCCCATGGAATTTTGAGTATCTGTAGGGATGGAGACTCCAAAATCTCTTTGGGCAACTTGTTCCAGGGTTAACTCAGAAGAGTTTTCTTCTGTTCCAGTGGAATTCCTGTATTTGTGTCCATTGCCTTTTGTACTGATATGATCCACTGGAGACTTTTCTTCTCCCAGCAAAACAGCCCCAGCTCTCATAGTTTCTCCTCATCTTTGCAGGTCTTTGTTGGACTTGCTCCAGCTGGTCCATGCCTTTCTGCAGAGTCCAGAACTAAACACAGCACAGTATCCATCTCTACATGAATAGTTGCTGTCTGAGCAGTGCACAACGCTGGTTGCCATCGGAGCCGGGATTTCCAGGCTCCCGGCTGGCTCCACGCCTGTCTCAAACATCTGATTTCCTAGGGGCTGGAGAAGAGGGCTCCGACCACAGTGAGCAGGCTGCTAGTTAGCTGCAATTCTGCTGCCCAGGTTCTCAAATTTGCCTAGGGAAGGAGAAGGCGTGGGTTCCTCTGTTGCTCTGTCTTCCTGTTAGTTAGCAGGTTGCAGGTTTCCTCCCTCGTGCTGCCCAGCAGGCTCTTTCTGCAGAGCAGGCTTCATCTCTGCAGGGGCCCACCCACATAGCAGCAAGAGGGCACTTGGGAAAGGAGCTGAAGAAATGTCTCTGTCCTTCCCAAGCAGAGTTTTTTCAGTCTTTTCCTCCCACAGAAATGTTCTGGTTGTTCGCTTTTGTGTCCCAGTTCAGCAAGTTTTTGTTTTCTTTCAAAAGCAGTTTAAATAAAAGAGTCATTTGGCATAGTTGTGATTAATTTATCCTCTTTTTTGGGTCATAACTTGGTGCACACCAGGATACCTGAGCTGGGGGAGGAGACAGAAGCCTTAGGCTCTCTTGGAAATTGAGGATGATTTTCTCATCTCTTAAAATTACCTCTCTGGATAATAGTGAAAATTTGGACTAGTAGCTCCACATCTCTGCATGAAAGAAGGTTAAGTCAGGCCATATTTGAGACAGGATATGAAGCTCTTCTTGTCACATTCTTACTTAACTGATCTAATGTTTGTTTGGAATAGGTTATTACTTCAACTATTGTCATGACTATGGTAAGTGCAATCTATCCTCATAACATCAGGTAGGGAGAGAGTTTCGGAAAACAGTGAGCAATTAAAATAGTTAGGCTGTAAATGATTATTGCTAATATGTATGCAGAAACCATGCTAGTTAAGCTCAATGATAATATTCAACAATCGCAGGCCACAATGCATCTAAGAGGTGTCAGATCTATGCAAAACTACTGCTGACAGTTGTAGTTTTTTTTTCTTTTTGATAACATTAATTTAGAGTTTGTTAATGATGTATATTGAAAGCAGATACTGCTGTGTTAAACGTTTGAAAGTGTTTCTGGGCAGGAAGAATTATATATACATATATACTAATGTATTGACAAGATTAACTACAAAATACGGCATGACACACATTTCTTTTATTGAGGTTTGCATTTCTTATCACTATGATTTTTTAAACTAATATCTTTAAAAATGTGGTGAGCACATACTTTATCATTTATTTTTAATCTTAAGATTTTTTAGTACATTATTAAAATTTTTGTAACAGCTGTTCAGAGCTCAGCCCTTAAAAATGGAGGAGGAACTTGGAGAGTGGTAAGTATTTTGATGAATTCACTGACTGAAAAATAATGTATTTGATGAAATGGATGGGAAAAAAAAGTGTTGTAAAAAATAATGCATAGAGCAGTGGATTTAAATGCTTGATATAGACATTCATTGCATACCTTCAGCAAAAAATTTTCAAAGAACTTTGTCAATTATTCCACATTTTGCAACCTTAAATATAGTGTCACTATTGCAAAATGTGCATAGAAGTAAACAATAAGCCATTATATTTGAAAATAATTGCCAAGCACCTTACACCCACTCTGTAGCTAGTACAGAAAATCACCAATCTCTTCCTCTCACAAATCTCATAAGAAGATCACACATGACATCTTCAAAGGACTAGGAAGCTTTTTTATTATGAAGATGTCATTGCTTATAAAATACACCATAATTGTATTTTAGTGACTAATTATCAGCTCTATATTATCAGAAATGACATGAAACAAAAGTTATCAAATGAAAAAAGTTTGTTCTAAGAAGCATTAATTCTTGCTGTTCATTGCTTTCATGCTGATGAATTTGAAAAAATTAGCAACCTCCACTGAATCACCCAGATTTTAGTACAAAATAGGTAAGGCTCAACTATGCTTGAAACATTAATTACTTTCATGCTGGAATAAACTTGAAAGAAAAGAACAAAATACCAGTCTGCATGTAATTCCTTTAGTATTAATTCAGACTTTGCAGTTGTCTAAAAGCTTTGATTTTTCACAGTCATAGCATTTCTGCTTGACCTTGAAGTGAAAAATATAATTGTGTGTTTCTTGCAGAACACAGCAGGGTAGAGATGGATGCTGGTAATTCATCTCAAGACTGGGTAGGAGGAGAAGTGCGCTTATTCTTCAGGCAACTTTATATAAATAATACTACTACCTACCTTTTCTCATGGTGCTTTTTACCTCTTAATCTCAAATGCTGCAGCAAGGAGCTCAGAAACTCAGAGCTTACAGTCAAGAAAAGAGTCACAAGGCAGAAGTGTCCTCCAGCCCCGCAGCTTCCTCTGCGTGTGCCTGTGGCAGGGCCTCGGACTTCCCTTAGCTTGAGGTGCCTATGCTAAAGCACCCTATTTAAACACAAGGGCAAAACCGGCCACATTCTCCAGTTCCACAAATCCATAAAACTAATAGAACTAGATCTGACTATTTCTCAGTTTGAAAACTATCTCCTGTCTCTAATTATACATAATAATTCACTACAGTCACTGGCATAATTGACCATCTGTGTACTTTCATACGTGTGAAATGAATATTGGGAAAGGTTGCCTGGGCTGGTGCTAATGCTCACAGAGAGGTGATGGAGAATAATGTAAAGAGCTGGATGTGAGGTGAAATCCATTTTTCTTGTTGTTTTTGTGGATTACAAAAGAACCAGACAGCATGACAGCAGAACAGGCAGGTGGAGAAGCAAGGGTGGGACCAGAAGGCTTGCAATTTGTTTCTGAGGAAAAGAAAAACAATTGTGTTTGTCATCCTTTTTGCTTTGAGTTTTGATTTACTCCTGGACAGCTTCCATAGTTAATCAAATAAAGGACAGTATTTCTTAAAGGCATCTTCCAAGCTGCCTCCCTGAGAACAAAATAATAACAGGTCTTATTACATATTATATATTTTCAGAAATGTTCCCAGAACATGTAAAAATGATACGGGGAAGGTGAACAGGGGAGATAATCCTCACACTCCTTTAAAAAGATTTCACTATAAAAAGGTAGCGCTCAACAAGGCAGCCACTTTTGGAAAGCTATACTTTCCTCCACCTATTTGGTGAATACGAATGGAGGACAGTCACGTCTCAGCCACAAAACTGCACACATAAAACCTGACATAGGCTCCATTTTAGAAAGCAAGCCTTTCCTCAGGAAAAAAAAAAAAAGTCCTGTAGCGGAGTCCAGTTTGTCTCTTAACAAAAAAAAAATTAAGTATAAGAAGTATAAGGTCAGGAGAGCATGGGCAATTGAGACAGCAATTCAGCAATTGCTTTTGTAATCTGCAGCAGGATGAGAAGTTTCTGAAGAGCTGTTTCTTGGAGTCTTCTGCCTGTATCTTGCTCATTTGTAATCCCAGGAGCTCAGCTTAACCCTGACCCAGATTCAGAGAGTTTTTCCTCCAGAGAGAAACCTTAACAAAAAAAATTAAATTTCACAGAAAACACTATGGTCAGGAGAAAATTACTGATGCAGAGCAGCACACATCCTGGCACAGTAATCTAGTCCTGCCTTAAAGAAAGGTGAGTGCTCTGTGGCCCAGCTATTATCACAGTCTTACAAGGCTAATAAGCACTGCCTCTTCTCTAAATTGTGAGGGAGAAAAGGCATTTTGCTGGTGATGAGGCTGGGACAGCAGCAGCTCCGCTCCCTCTGGAGCGGCCTCTGGGCCAGCAGGTTCAGCTGGAGGCCAGACTGGGCTCCCAGGTCTGTGTGGAAGAGGGGAGAGGAGTCCCTGCAAATCTTTATTCTGCTCCCATGGCACCAACTTTGGCCACTGCTAGAGGCTGCTGGATCTGGGACCCAACAGAGGGAAGGTTGCGGCAGCTCCACGTCCTCGTGTTCAGCTCGCGACGAGGCTGAGCACATGTTCGCAGCAGGTACCCAGACGTACACACACACTTAGGCTGGGGGAGAGATTTCTTCTCATAAGGGAGTAAGTGATTAAAGAATTTAATACTTTGAGATTATTGGTTTACCACAAAGTCCTTATATCTAAGTTGAAATTTTCAATACATAATTATATTTATTACATTACTTATTTAATCTCTTTTTAACCTAGTTCTCAAATATGTAGGCTCTACTTCTTTAATATAAATGTGAACTGTTTAAAAATGTTTCTAAAAAAAAAAAAAGAGCAATAAATGGGAGTAGCATAAAAAGAAGTAAATGGCCTGATTCAAAGTTTGTGGAATTTTGGGTGTCCCTTCCCATATAGGCTTCTGTGTATATGTGCAGCAGCTTCATGCTATGTTTGTACTCTGAGTAGTTCATAGTTAATGTGGGACACTGTCCGGTGCATTAAACTCTCCACGTTTGCTTGCCAGTAAGTGCTCATACACAAAGAAGTAGGAAAAGGCTATTCAAGGATATCATCAGAGAAGGAAACTGGGCCTGACCTCCTCTTCTCCCAGTCCTCAGCACAGGACATTTTGTAAGTGATGTTCAACATTGTTTCTGTGGATCTTGATCTCTCCAGTTCCCTTGTTTCTATCTCACCCAGTTTCAGGAACGCTCTGAGAGGTCCTTTATTCTGCTTTATGCCAAGGTTTTGTGTGCTGTCAGCACACGAACAGATAGTGATCTGTTTTTTTTTTCCTTTTTTTTTTTCTTTAACATCTCCTTTTTGTTTTGAAATGGTAATTTAAATCACACCAGGTGGAGGTTTAAATATTTCTCCAGAAACTGGATCAAGAAACCAGTGCACCTTGTGATGAATAAATTAAGGCTACAGAGCTGCCATTCTGCCATGTGCATTGTCACTTAACTGAGCGATTATACAGACACACCACCAGCACCGCGTGAACAGTCTAAACATATGCCTAAAAATAATTATCTGAATCCCAAACCAAGCTCTGAGTTCATGACGCTTTCATATCCACATCAAAGTGATTGTAGGATATTAACTTGCATTCTCAGGGTAGAGCTATGCTTCATCTGGCAACTGATTTCAAGGATTTGTCTGTTGATGGCAATGAGAATTTGCCATTTCCATTCCACTGTTTTCTCTCAATCTGAGACAAAACCAGCATCAGAGGGGTTACTTAACCAACAAAACCTAGATAACTAGCTCTTTGTTGCGAAATACTCTGTGCTCGGGAAACACTCGGTGAACCAATCTGAAAATCATTTTGAATAATGAGTATATATGAGGATGTCGCAATCTGCCTGTGCACATTCCTCAAACAGTAAAAGATGTGAAAAGCAGCCATTTACATATGGTATATTAAACAATGAGAAGCTCGTGATTTAACTTGCTTGGTGATGTGTATCTCTGTAAATCCTTAGGTACGTCTCTAATGCTGTCTGCCCTGACAGACTTGCAATGGTGGATTCAGCCTGGGCAGCTGAAGATTTTCTTTTCCTTAAGGCAGAGATGTGTGATCCACTCGTGAATCAAGTGATGAAATTCCATGAGTACAGTCCAGTCCATGAGAATAAACCAGAATGACCTGAGAACTGATTTATCTTCATTCATGAGAAGAAAACCACAGAGAATGAGAAACTCCTGCTTGGGAGCAATTGTGTCTATGAGAGGGAGGGATAGGTAGGGATATAGCTCTTCTGATCAACTCTTGTGCCTTCAGGGTTTGTCAGCAGTTGCTGCTGCTGTCCTGTTTTCTCAATAGCTGGCACAAATGTGTGAATGAGCTAGAGGCCAAGTGCTCCTTTCCTTTAGCCTGATGACTCCCATGTTGCAGTGAGGCTGCAGGCTAAGTCACACAAGCGCTGATAACCTCCTACTGGCCTTCCCATGATTCTTTTTGTTTCCAGAAGGACAGATAAGTTCCCTGGGAAAGCAGTGTGAGGCAAATCTCTTTATTGCAGTGCCAAGAACAGCAGACTGGCCCAAGTCCTAGCCTTATCAGAGACGGCACAGTGAATAAGAAGTGGAAACATTCTTACTGAGGCTGGTCCCAGGAGTTCAGACCTGGATGGCCCCTTGACACTGCAAGAGAGGAGCACCATGCACATTGGTGTCACCTGCTTTGAGATCCTAACTCGCTGTGCAGAAGGGCCTGAGGAAAGTTTGTTTGGTGGTTGCCCTCTCTGAGCCAGAGTGCCTGCCTGATCCCAAGAACTACTTGCAGTGCCTGTGTGAGAAATGTCACTTCCCTCCTCCCCCAGCTTCTTTCCAAAGCCAATGGGGAAGTGGGGAAAGGAAAAACAGCTTCAGGTCCTAAGGATGCTGAATTGTCTTCAGGTAATGAATGTCCTTGTCTTCTGGCTGATGCAGGAGACCACAGAAAACTAGGTGTCCAAGACATCACGATTATCTGTCTATACTTTAGGTGACATAAATCTCTTTCCTTTCTGATTTCCAGCATTCATTTGTCAGATCTTTATATGTCTTTTCAAGACTTTGCAGTCTTTTCAAGAAAACAGTGAGGCATAATTCAGAGAATAAAACAGACTGAAAGATGTTTTTTTTTGTAACTAACACTCCCACAGGGAGGTAAGAACAAAAGAAGAAAGGCCAAGACAAAATATCTGCAAATGGTGCTGGGGAGATGGAGGAGGGAGTCACATGCCTACATTTCCTATTGCCAAGCAACCATGAAAAAAAAACATATGAAATATCATTGGTATAAGGGATTTTTTTTTTATTTTTTTTTCTTTGAATATAAAGATTGCAAGGTAGCAGTATGTTTGCAGAGAACTTGAGAAATAGATATACACCTTCAGAGGAAATAGATGATTTAGGAACATACTTTAATAAATCTTAGTGAAAAAAAAGTTAAGAAATAATCTATTAGGCAAAGGAGAAGAGAAGAATATTCATAGAAGAGAAATAGTTAAGGGACAGGCAGGCAATTCTTTTAAGTTAATCATCTACAAATGTCATCCAGATTTCCCACCCATCAAACAGTGCTGGCAAGTGACATTCCACCCCGTACAGCTCAGAAAAACCCCAGATTGCAATCAGTGTAAGAGGAAGAGCTGCTTCATATCATGATTGAGCTTGACCTCCTCTACTTCTTTCTGTCTGTTTTCAAGGATGGCTAATGTCTGACATGAGAACAAATGGACTGCATATAACCAGGAATCAGAATAGAGGTTTCATTAGCATAGTGTGTGCTGGGTCAATCCATAATTTGTATAGCATAAGTTTAGTTATGCTTTAGTTATAACTTCTGAAACACAGGACCAGAATATATATTAATAGGATTTTTTTTCAAATCTTTACTCCACAGCAGGATTCAAATATATTTAAACATATATTGTCTGAACTATACTTTAACCTTGCCAATGATAGCCCCTCAGCTTTTCCAGACTGTCTATAGCAGGATCCACATACCTTTCCATTTCTCTTTTTTTGCCCAGAGATGTACCTTGAATGATCAAGTTCAACCTTATCATTTGCACCACAGACCACAGACACACAATCTTCAATTACAAGAGAATCTAGCAAGCCTTTTTTTTTTTGTATTTCAGTATTGTTTTCATGTCCACCATCAACTGAGCTTCATTTTCTTCCTTGTTCTGTTCTGTTCTTTCTTCTGCCTGTTTTTCACTTTATATGACTGTTTCACATTTTCAGTAGTGCTTGCCCAGTTCCCAACACTGACATATTTATTGATACAGCTCTGTTGTCTATGACCATCTATCTAATTTTTTTTAAAAACTGCAGAGTATAAAAAGGCTGGCTGTCACAAAGGGTAACTCAGAGTTTACATGGATTGCTTGGCATGACAAGCATGAAGATTTTTAGAGTATATTGTGATCCTCAATGTCAAATGTGTTGCTAAGAGAGAAAGGCAACTAAACAATCCAATGTCTTGGATTATGATACTTCCAGCTACTAAGACTACCTTTAATGAAAATATTGAAATGGAATGAGGTAGATTCAGATATGAATCCATGCTTCTTATTTCTATAGATACTTTAAGCGATATAAAAGCCGAGAGAGTCAGCGAAAACAGAAGTTGCTTTTCTACAGCTCTTGCAATATTAATTCAAGAAATTAGTAACATTGATTTCTGTAAAACTTGAGGCATTCTTGCTATTTTTTGTCACACTCTTCCCTATATCTCTATATTGGTACTGTATCCCAATCCTTCAGTTTTCTTCATTTTTTTTTCTTTTTCTTCCAATTTCTGCTCTCCTCCAACTCTCTGACCTCCACTCTAACCTTTCTGTTGTGAAGATCTCTTTTTTTTCCAGTAAACACCTTAACTACTTTCATGTGCTTTGTCCTGTCCCTACCCCTCTTTTTCAGCCCAGCTCATTTCGCCTGTCTCAAACCCATCAATGCTGCTGACTTCTCCCTCATCTTGCTCTCGCTTCCATACAACTGCAACTCCCACTGTCCTATTTCTGCTACCTTTGATGCCATGGTATCAACAGCCATGCTCCTGGACATGTCTGGCTTGTGCCTGACACCTGTTTTTTTTGTTTGTTTGTTTGTTTTTTTCCTTTCTGGTCCTATGCTGGAAAAATGACTTTGGAGAGAGTTTTGTGCCCACTGACTGTGCCCTGCTACAGATTTACTGTCCTTCAAGGTAACAATATTAGTAGCTACAAGCTGGATATAGTGCAAATTCTATGGCTGGTTCTTTTTCTATAATATGTGCAACACTGAGATTTGGGGGTAGAAGACAGAAGAGGGATGTCTGCTGCTAGCTGTGGCATCATTCTTCTTAGAAGCTTAAATACTGGAGTAAAAAGAACTGGTTCCTTGCCTAAACTTTTCTGGCTCAGTCTCTCTTGATAAACATTCCAAGCAGTAGTGCTTGCCTATAAGTTACAACCCTGCAAGCAAACAAAATCCTGCTATGTGTCAGAAAATTTGTATGTGAGCAGTTGAACCTCACATAGGAAAGAAAAGAATGCCAGGACACACTATAAATAATGTCTCTGGAAAATATGAAGAAAGCTCATGGACAAACAGCTTTAAAACATGATTTTTTAGCATTTGTGGAAAGTTTGAAGTTGAAAAAGTAGAAAGTTGATAGCTAAGCCAGTAAGAGGAATTAATCATAACTTTGAATATATCATGAAAAGATTAAAAAAACGAAACAAAACAAAACAAAACAAAACAAAACAAAATAAAATAAAATAAAATAAAAT
>JAUBNY010000117.1:1188342-1199536 GCA_032275445.1 Crypturellus soui | reverse complement strand
GCTAAAGAGTATTATTTCCCAAAATACAAATTTATTAGGCAGCATCTTCAGCATCCACAGAAAGTTTTTCCATTAATGTTTCTAAGAGTTTCTAATATTTTAACTGAAGTCTATTTTTTCCACTTTTCTGAGATGCCATGATACCACAGAAAGCACATTAACAATGTGGTTTGGAAATATAAGCATTTGTTGCAGGACTGCCTAACAATTCTGCCCATCTTTGGGCAGACTCTGCCCGACTCTGACCAGCCAAAGGAACACCTTTGCTTCTGACTTCCACATCGGGCACTCCAACTCTTCAGTACCTCTTGACCTCTGTGAATGTTACACAGAATGTTAAAGCATCTGCTTATTTCTTTCCCCCTAGAAAGCTGCTTGCTGTGGAGTTTTGGTTTGATGACAATTCTATGTAATAACAAAGGTGTGCAGAGAAACATTCCATGAAAACTGTGTCTGACCTCAGCAGCAAAGTATAGTTTTTAGATTGTAAAACTTTTTTTTTTTCATGAATTTATAATCCTGGCTTGATAGAAGGGTATGGTGGTGGGAAAAACAGGGAAGTAGTATAAAAACTGTCAAATTCCAACTTGCTGGTAGACCCAGAGGAGGCAGTTTGCAAGGCATACTGGAGGCTCTACATCAAAGTTAAAGAGCTGGTAGGCCTGGAAATAAAAACTTCAGAGAATCACAGAATCACAGGATGTCTGAGGTTGGAAGGAACCTGCAGAGATCATTTAGTCCAACCCGCCAACTCAATAACCAGTGTGGAAAGGAGGAGCTAGGGTCTGCGTGGTTAAAGTGTAAGACTGTGTAAGAGTGCCCTGAGGTTGTTCTGAGCTCCAACAGAGATAGGAAAGTATGTATAGCTTGTTTCAAAATCTGTTTTCTCAAGAAATAATACTTGGAGACAGTTGGCTGCTTTGATTGCTCTTGTAATTACACCTGGAGGGAACAGAATTACAGGCACTGAAAATAACTGAGCCCTGCCAAGGTAATCACTGCTAGCGCTGCTCTGTAAGTTATTAGCCAGTCAGGTGACGCTGCTCGGAAATATGTGGTGGTCAGATGGCTCAGTTCCAAGATCTAGTCTCAGTGGCAGGTCCATAATACCTGCAGGGTAGACTGAACCAAGGTGAAGTCCTGAGCATCCCTGATGTGGCAGTGCACACACTTGTAATTCAGCTGCCCTTACACTACTTTAAAGTAGTGATTCTATCACCTGGATGGATATTAATGTTCCCTCTTGTAGTGGTGGATATGATGTGTGGGCTGCCTCCAACCTTAGCCACCCAAGGTGAGAATGTCCTTCTGAGACGCTGAGACATGTCAGGGAGCAGGCCAGACTTTTGTACTTGATGTTGCTACTAGATTACCTGCCTCTAAGTAAATGTGCACTACAGCTTGGCTGTATGATTTATCCATGAGTTGTCTCCTCCAGGATTACTAAAAATCATTTCTGGACTGTGTCCCATCAAGGGCTGGTATACCTTGAGTGCTGCATCTCCATAACATTGTTTCTTCAATGAGAAGAGACCAACAATGAGGCAGAGCACAAATGAGACATCTCATCAGTGTGCTGGAACAGACAACATCAGGCCTTTTCATGAAGCCCTCTGAGTGATATTCCTGTGGAAAGCTAGCCACGTGAAACTATTGTATATTAGATATGTGCTAAACCAAGTTCATCTGTGCAATCTTCACACCACAGGAAGTGATGTGGCTAAATCTGTGCTAAAGATTATGAAAACAAATCCCTCCTCCTTCTCCTTATGTTGTGCCGTGGAGCACATCTTGGGAAAGGGCTTGCGTCCAGATGGCATAGACATTCGCAAAACTGGGACTGATTAAGTACTGGCCTGTTTTTGAAAAGGTAGAGGAATGACAGGCACAACTGGCCAGATAGCTGTGACAGCGTCTTCTTGTTACTTGACTTCTTCCATAGATATTCAGTAATGTCTTTTCTAAAGCCAATGTAATTACAGCTTTGTTCTGTTTTCTGTGTTGTTAATAAGAACAAGAAAGTAATAAAGAAAAAGAAAGTAAAGCAAAAGATAGGTACATATCTTTTTTGTCTGGCTCTGTATTTGGGACCGGGAAGTTGACACTGAAATTGATTTTTGACTAAATTATTTCCCCATGCAGAATCCAATTCCATCAAGAGCAAATGCACTGGCAAACTACCCACTTGTCTGGAATTTTATTAGAAGGGAAAAAAAATTAAGAGCATTTCTGAGGACAAATCATTTCAATTCAGAATTTTAAAATGACCTTTCAATAATTTTAAAATATTCTATATTTAACATATTGTTCCTGCAGTTTTATATCTACTTATCAAAATATGAGTTCTAAGAAGCCAGAATTGATGTAGAACACTCTGTTCCACTGAAATGATTAATGCTTTTGCAGAATTTTTCTCTGGGGACAATTTCAAACTTTCTAAAGAGAGGAAAGTGTTTCTAATTCAGACATGAGGTAAAATTTCAGGATTCCTCCCTCAGCCAGGCTTCCCCATGTTGTACGAACATGTATCTCAGATGATGAAACATGAGACTCCACTTAATTTTAAATGGCATAATATCCACAAGGTAGTCCATGTTTCATGTGACTACTTGATTTTGCTGAAGAAAGAAAGATAGCTGGCAAGAATGTGTATTACCACTTACCCAGGGATTCATCTTCTGGTATTTCCCAGTTGGGCCATATCTGATGAAACTGATCTACACACTTTCACACAGCCTGTCATGCCTGTTAGTTCCTTCCTTCTCCTAAGGAAGAAGAATGACATGAATAAGAGCATCTTGGGCCATAAAGTGCAGCAGCCTGAGCAGTATATATATCTTGCATTGCAGATTAGGACTGATCCCAGTTGGCCCTAAGAATCACAAAGATAATTGAGTATCTGCCTGCTTCCTCTGTGCCAAGCATAAAATAGGAAAAGCAGAACATCCAAGACAATATTTTTAAGCCCAAGATGGCAATGATATGTTAAACAAGGAAAAATGTACCTTCCTGAGCTATCAGTTGCCACTGAAGATATTGAAATGTAAAGCTGATGAAGCTTTTCACTGGTGAGTTTTCTACTTACAGCCACTCCAGGGAGATGAATTCAGAATGATGATTTCAGAAAAGGAATAGGCTGCAGTTCCTTATTTTGTCTCTATGTAAGTGCTGTACACATGATGACATTGTATAATGATTATAAAGCATGAACTACAGCTTTGTAGGTCTTTGTTAGAAAGTCAGGCTGGATTATTCATTTAGCAACATGCCACATTTCATTATCAGGATACTATTTGGGCAGGAGGCTATGGTTAATGGCTGTGTTAATAGGTTTAGTTCAAACAAAGTACATGTGCTTTCCTTTCCATTTGCAGAGCATCTGGTGGCAAACTTAACTGACTTCTGATGTCTGTTCTGTGCCAATGGGCATAGTCCAGTCCATTCACTTCCCTTGTGCCTTCTGAAAGCCAGCGAGACCTATTTATTTGCAGTCACTAACTCTTAAATAGAAGTCAGGAAGGTATCACTAAGAATATATTGACAGTATTCAATACCTAATTATCATATTTCTGCAAGCTTTAGGCAAATTTAATGTACTAATGATTATCAAAGCTTATCAAGAATTTAATTACTGTCAAGAGAGAGTCTTCTTTCATGCTAAAATATGACATAAGAAGATATTATTCTTCAGAAAGAATCTGAGATTGGTGCTTAGCAGCAGCAGCAGCAGAATGCAATAGGCATATTGCAATACGCGGTTTCGTACCCATTCTTAAGGCAATGTCATCACCCAAAATTCTAAGCAAGACAGCAAACATTACCTAGAGTAAACACTGTTTCTCTACAGATCAGTTTGAAAAGTAAAATTCTGTTTTTCTTGAAATCCACTCAGGGAAATCTGCAAATGACTCTTATTATGACTCTTATTTACTAATATATATATATTAATCAGGTACGCAGATGATCCCAGCTCAATCTAGCCATGTAAAGCTATGAAGTAAGTAGAGAACTAATTTTCTCTAAAGCTGATAAAAAAACACTACTGTGAAAAAAGAGGAATAAAATATACCTGGCTTCCAGAAACTAGATTAAAATGCATCACCAGCACATTTACAGGGAAGATCGCATCCACAGGCTTGCTCCTGGGAGCATTAGGCAAACTAAGAGTTTCACCCTCTGATGTTATGCTGGCAGCTGACTCAGCCTGAGTCACAGAAATTGGTCTATTACTGGGAAATATGTATTTGAGCATAAATAATAGACAGAAAGGTTTTCCAAATTAAGATTAAATATTCAAAGCTAAAATTTGCCATGTTAAATCACTTCACTTTTGGCTCTCAAAAATCATCTCTTCCTATATTATTTCTGGAAGTCAAGCAAACCTTTAGATTGTTAACTTTTGCTGTCAGTTAGTTTTGACATGACAACTTTTGAACACTCCAGCACCCCAGACATTATTTATTTATGTTTATTCTTTCCTGGAAGTAAGCAATTATAAAACCTTCACTTTCACTGAAACACAGGCCTCCTCAGTTTGGCTTTGATTCTCCTTCCAGTGACACTAGCATGAATCAGATTTTATTTAACTCTCTTGAGCACAGCATGTCTCAGTATAAAATTGGTAAAACAGAAAAAGATTTAAACCTCTATTCAAATGAGGGGTTTCTGAATCAACAGTGTTCCCTTGGTTCTGTTGCTAAAATTAAAATACAAACTTCAACACAAAGTTTGTGCTAAATGATGATAACATTTTAAGAAATCTCAGATTCCTGAGATTTAGGTTCAATCTATTTCATATTTTCAAACCTTTCTGGTTTGCTGGAAATGAACACTGAGGACTAGTTTTCTTTCAATTCTTTTTTCTTTTCTTTCTTTCTTTTTTTTAACCCTCTTTTACTTTAAATATGAAAGGTAATGATTCTCATTCATTTTCCTAGTTTAAGTAAGTACTTAGTATTTAAAAGAAAAAAAGTCTACAACTGTGAGACTTAACAAAACCCAAGCAGGCAGGTCTACTTTT
Organism: Crypturellus soui; assembly: GCA_032275445.1. NCBI lineage: Eukaryota > Metazoa > Chordata > Aves > Tinamiformes > Tinamidae > Crypturellus > Crypturellus soui. The sequence continues at coordinate 1,194,516 of JAUBNY010000117.1, read as the reverse complement.
GCTGACAGTAAGCTAGATATGAATACAAAGCCAGGGTAAATTAAGAAGAGTAGACTGTAGGAGGAAGTAGCAGGATCAAACCACTGTCAGAAACAGAGACTGCATCTATGTTATTATTTTAAAGATCCTCAGGAACTTTCTCTAAGGTCAAATGGCACAGAAAAAACATAAAATGGGTTTGTATTACATCTGTATTTTTCTCCAAATTCAGCAGCAATATGCAAATTTTTCTACTGTGGATGGTCTGTATCCCATGGTAGGTCCTAAACTTAGTCTTCTCAGGCCAATTTATGCAAGGGCCTGCTCTAAAGAATGAGGAATAGAAGCAATCAGGTTCCTGTGTCTCTTAGCATGTTCCCTGATACTGCTTCATTTATGGATATTGATAGATCCAGAATATCTGAGGGTAATGACCATATTCTTAGCATAATCTACAAAGAATCAAAAGAATCTCTAGGTCTAGTGGAAAATACAAGTGAGAGATGAGAAAATGTTTAGTACTTAAAATCAAATGTACACAGAGTTCTTTCACTAGTTCATTTCATGCAGGAAATGGGATGTGCAAAGACTCTGATATCCTCTCCTTCAATGTCATCAGATCACTTGCCACTGAGGTTGAATTCTTCAATCAGCAAGCACAACTATTACAAATGTATTCTTCCAGATGGACTGAGAAACCACTTTTAAGAAAATATCCAATTGTAACTGGAAGGTTTCACACCACAGCATGGTAGTTAAAGCCACTGATATTTAGAAAGAGAGTCTCACAGTGACAGGAGGAGGGGCATGGTGAGAAGGCTGATTCTCTGAATGGGAGAATGAAGCTGTGGTTTTACCATATAGCAGTTTTGGCATTATTTGGTGATTTTTTTAAAGCTGAATATATTTTCTGATCCAGCGCACACCCGCAAACAGTCCTGTAAGCACGTGGGGATGCAACACATCATCATTGGGAAATAAGCAGCAGGAAGAACAAAAGTCCCTTGAGCTGGTATGGCTGCCTAGCAGTCTGTGTCATCAAACCACAGCCTGAGCTCATTGCAAGGAAGAGATTTTTACAGTCATCTAGCTGCCCAGGCAAATAGATACTGGAAAAGTATGAAGCATGAAGAGAAGTGCAGATGCCTGCAAAGCCATTCCTTGATGCAATGTGCAGGCTGCATGGCCTGCAGTGAGTGGGACTGAATGAGCCGCCTCCGTTCTGTGGGTTGCACATAGGAAACAGGACAAAGTGAGGTTAGCCAGAGGCTTTGTTGGCTGCAGCCCAGGCCAGCGACCATCCAAACAAGCTATCCAGCTTGCTCCAATCAATGGAGGTTTCCTCTGTGCTCCCTATCCGCAATCATCCTCTCCATATCCCTCTGCCTTCCCTTGACATTGCAGCAGGTGTTTGCCTGACCTGTATGCGGAGCTGCTGCCCAGCACAACCAATGGGTCATTACTGTTCATTTTGGGCTGGCGGTCTGTACATGTTAAAACATCCTGCATTCATTATTATTTCTTGTCTCATATCTCTCCTAGTTCTTTGGAGATAACTATTTGAGGAGACAGTATAAGTGGCATCTTCTAAAAGATTTTATGGACAGCCAACAGTAGATGTTTTTTAAGGTCTTTTGAGATGAGATGAGCTAAGTATTGTAGAATTGGAACAAGATACATGGAGAAAAACCCTTTGCAACTCTAGCAACACTCTCATAGAAAAATGGACAGGAAAACTTATGATAAAATACAATTCCCTGTGGCAAGCCAGGTTGTATAACCCTGCTTTTCTTTAGAAACATTCAAGATACTGAGATAAAAGCTAGGGTAATCTATCTTGCTTATAAATAAGCTGGCTACATTTGCACGGTAGTTGTGCAACAGATTTAAATAGATAGATTATTCCCCTCTATTTGGTACTTGTGTTACTCTAGTACTGTGTCAGTTTTAGATCTCTATGTACAGGAGAGATGATGAAAAAGTGAAGCACGTTCAATGACAGGAGCATGCGACATTAAGAAGAGGCCTGCTTGACCAGGAGAGGAAAGGTGATGAAAGATCTTACTGCTCTTTTCAGCTACCTAAAAAGGATAGAGAAGGCAGAGCCAGACTCTCCTCAGAAATGCACAGCAAGGGGATGAGAGGCCACAGTCACACACCGGAGAAAGGAAAGTTCTGACTATCCATAAGGAAAAGCATCTGCACAGTGAAAATGGTTAAGCACTTGATCAAGCGGCTTTGAGAGATGGTGGAATCTCCATCCCTGTTTTCTTTTCAACTCAAGTGAGCAAGACCCCAGGCAACACGGTGTAATTTGAGGCTGGCCCTGCCTTGAAGAGAGGTCAGACTAGATAACTGCCAGAAATCCTCTCTAAGTTCTGTGACTCTAAGCACAGCCTGTCCTGCAGATCATGCCAGATTCTCTAATCATTCTGTAGATCCTGAGATTTGATCATTTTTCAGAGCTGTACTGCCATTTCCCATGCCTGCATATTTTGACCTTTCTGATATTACTGACTCCACTCACTCCTGTGCACCAGGCAGCAAGTTTCCAGATTAGAGACCCCTGCGCAACAGAAAGCAATCCCCTGGTCACTCTGATCTGGGTTTACTTGGCTCTAATCTTTTTCTATGGGCAAGCTCTCAGATACAGAGGCTATCAGTAGATGAATACAAGAAAGGTCGCAAGCCCAGATCCAAGTACAGTGTGTCTTGCACTACCCAGCTGCACCTCCGCCTGCCTTGGGCACCTGCACTGTTCTCCTGTCTGGGCACCCCTCACAGCCGGGGCACTGGCCAAGCCTATGAACTGAGGGCTGCAGACTCATTGCATCGTTGACAGTGTGTGGTCACCAAGACGGTATCAGGGCCAGGCTTTGTGGCCACCACTGACCAGATGGGTCTGCACCTCTGCTCTAAGAGAAAATACAGAGTGAGGATAGTTCTAAGGTAGACACCTTGACTAAGATAGAGGTTAGAGGGGTTATTCCAAGGACTACCAAGCCCAAACTGGCACCTGGAGTGCAGCCCTGTGATGTTAACCCTCCACTTACTTCTCAGGGGCTTCCTTGGGGCAGACAACCCCACATGTTTGCATGCATGCTGGCTTGCCAGCATGCAGGGAAGAGGTCCTTGACTGAAACTTAAACATGCTTAAGATGGCAGGCAACAGGAGACGATGCCTTGCCTGTGACTGTAGCTGCTTTCAAAATTCACAAAACAAATGAAGAGTGTCAAAAAAACCTGAAGGTTATCTTAAGAGTGGGTGCTCTTTGTACAGTGATGAGACTTTTTGCAAATTTTTGTTTGATCTCAAATGCTAGAACAGAAAAAAAAAAAGAAATGAAGGGTAAAAGCAGAAAAACTGCAGGGTAATAAACAAATCAGTGAATACATGAAAGGCTTGGGGAAGGGGGCAGGAGGGGAGGAAGACCATGTTAGGTTATCCTTTTCAGCACCTTCAAGCAGGACTTTGCACTGCATTAATCCCTCTAGGCTTTTATCAGACAGCTTTTGAATTCCTCTGGTGATAACGATAAGTGACCTCACTTGGCAGTGTGCTGCACTGCCTTATTCTTTCCGTTTAGCTACCAGGAGAAAAACTTAAAATCCCATGGGTACCATGTGCTTCTGGTGTCTGTTTTCTAAAGGGCAAGTCCTGATGCTGGAGGCACGCTGAGCAGGCTGCAGCAGTGTTGCTGGACCCACGCAGCCCAGCACACCAGTGCAGATGATTGCTAATGGCTTGCTCTTGAGCCATATGCTGCATATGTCTCCTTGCCACTTCAGCCTTGCTACACCTGAGATGGCCAGCAAACCCCTGGTGACAGCTCCCAGCTATCCTCTTCTTTCCCTATCCTGGCACATAGAGGTAGCCCAGTTGGCTCTTTCAGGTGTGATGTCTTCAGAAAAGCTGCAAATGAGTGTCTGGACATAGATGGACAGTATTTTTAGAAAGCAAAAATTTCTACTTGCCTGGGATAGAGTTAAAATTTCCACTGGCATTAGCCCTTGGCAAATCAGAGCAGTGGTGCCCCAGGGACATTTTATGATGCTTTTATGGAGGTGATTTCTACTATTTAACTCATATCACAGTCTCATGAATTGTTGGCTTCTCCTATGAGTTGGCAATCATTTACCTTGTCTAGGAACAGTCAGGTCTTAAGAGAGCAGTATGTTATTGTGCTGCCAATTATTGTTATTATTACTTAGCATTTTAGTATTTTAGTGGGATACCTTAAGTTGATGGAAGTGGGATTTCCAAATAAAACCTACAAATAGTTAATGAATATGTTGAAAAGTATGTTGCCCACAATGAATCCAACTTCAAAGGTTTCCTCTAGATTAATGCTAGCATAGCTCAAAGCAAATTTTAATCTCATGTTACTATCTCTAAAGAAAGATTATGGATGTAGATGCTATTAATTCCAGTATAGGGAAAAGGGAAGGATAGAACCAAGTGTCCTTCCAGTAGAATATTTTCCATAGGAAGCCAAGCAACCAAAGACCTTTTCAGTGGCAGTCTGAATTACACATTTCTCAAAGATTTGCCTTGACCTTTAATAAACCAGTCATCAGATAAATAAGTCTCTTTCATTTATTTCATTATTAATTTCTTTTTTTTTTTCTGTATACTAAAATAATTATCCATTTAAAACTCCTGGTTTAAGCACAGTAATACCAGTATGAATGTTTTGACAAATATAGTATATTCCCTTCCTGTTTTGGAATATGTTCTACTTACATAAGCACACTGATAGTAGGTATAAATGCTTTTCCCTAGATATAGCTAATGCTATTCAAATCTTTATGTGAAATAGAGCCTAGCCATTTTTCTAATCCTGTATATCCCCTCAATCAGTGTGAGGAGGAGGAAGTATATGAGTCACTAGAAATACGTCTTTTCCAGTGGAGGCCTAAAAAGTGTGTTTAGTTTCAATGTAGTGCTGTATTCTTAGCAGTGAAAGGCATGGAACTTTTTTTTTCATTGAAGTTTTTAGGATTCCAGTATTTTTCTAATAGTTTAAACATAGAAAAAAAGCGGTCTCCTTTTTGTTCATTTGCTTTTGTTAATGAAAATTTTGCAGTGGTCAGTTCCCCTCTCCTTTGTGTCAAATCAAGATTTGAGAAAAACTTTAAGGAAATGTATAAGAAAAGAAAATAATGGTTTTACTAACAGATTGTATGCTACTTTGGGTAGGGACAGGCTCATACTATCAAATTCCCAATTTTTTTAGCACCGAGGAATGACATATTTAGTTGGGACGTCTACACATTACCATAATTTCTGCATTAGTCAATAAATGTTTGCTTTGCAAATCATTTTCTTTTTCTTTTCTGAGAATTGAACTTAGTAGAATAGCATAAAAAGGAAGGAGGAATGATGAAAATAAAAAAAATGAGCATCTTGAGAAAGTTTCGGTTTAGCTATAGTAAACATGATAAAGTGGAAATTTATTACATATACAGAATCCTACTTAAATATAATCTCCTACAGCCATCATACTGTGAGAATAGACAGGATGTGCTAATGCAGTCAAGAGCAGCAAGAGCAGTAAAGAGAAGTTTTTATCAGGAGAATGTTCAAGGATAGAAATTCAGGCCCGACCCATTTTATTGAGCCAGAGTTTTATTTAAAGACTTCAAGGTCTCTAGGGTCTCCAGTTTTTAAAAGATAAAAAGTCATCTCACTGATCTATTAACAGCATGCAGACTATCTCCTTGACAAATCCCTTAAAAATACTTCCTTTATTTTTTTTTCTTATAATCACATCCCTTTTAGGGTAACAGTGAGAAGAGTAAAATTTCAACACTACTTGTTCTCTGTAGTCTCCCTGATGCTGCAATTACGTGTGTCACTAGGTTGTCTGGGAGCAGAGCTCACAGCTCTTATGCTGCTATGGGTGCCATGCTCTAAAACCTTTTCCTCTGTCAATTATGAAGAGAATTGTCCGTCTTTCTGGGTATATGTGCAAAGAATAAAAAATCTTTGGAAATTTTTCTGCACCTAAGTGATTTAATTTGCATCTCCATTTCAAAGTATGAGGATATCACCAATGGAAGATGGCAAACAGTTTCCAGCCCATCCCTGAAGACTAGGAGACCAGCTTGATCTGAACAAACTGTCAAGCTCAGATTCCTTGATTTGTTGTGCGTATGGGATACAAGTTTGGGCAACACATGAGTATAAGCCTG